>CM075502.1:26712500-26997500 GCA_037950675.1 Hypophthalmichthys molitrix | reverse complement strand
TATTTAGTTAGTTTAATATTTTTTTTTTACTCTAATCTTTTCCCCGGACCCGAGTTTTGAAACCTCAGCCCTAATAGCACTGTTTTCATTTTCATCACATGACTAAATAAATACACAAAGCAACCACTTTGTTTTGTTATCATTTGTGTAACAGATCCAAGACATCAGCGTGGAGACGGAAGACAATAAAGAGAAACGCTCAGCCAAGGACGCCCTGCTGCTGTGGTGCCAGATGAAGACCGCGGGGTGGGTGAATGTCCAGATGAAAGACTTCAACGCATTCGTGTTCCTGATGTCTGACCGTTCTCGTTTGTGTTTCACAGCTATCCGAACGTCAACATCCACAATTTCACCACCAGCTGGCGTGATGGAATGGCGTTCAATGCCCTCATTCACAAACACAGGTACCAACTTCAGTTCACTTGCATAAAAAAATGCTCTGCTTTGCAAACTTAATATCCTGAACTCTCAATGCTTTTGATCTTTCCAGGCCAGACCTGATTGATTTCGACAAACTGAAGAAGTCCAACGCTCACTACAACCTGCAGAACGCCTTCAACCTGGCCGAGCAGCACCTGGGTCTCACCAAACTTCTGGACCCAGAAGGTAAAAGTCCATCCTGGTCTCACAGCTTCTACACCTCACCGTCAAACACACAATCACACCTTGTCTTTTTTGCAGATATCAGCGTAGACCATCCCGACGAGAAGTCCGTCATCACTTATGTCGTCACATACTACCATTATTTCTCCAAGATGAAGGCCTTGAAGGTGGAGGGCAAACGTATCGGAAAGGTCTGAGTCTTCAAAACACGTAACCTTCTAGAAGGTTCTCCGTTTCCTGTGAAAGAAGATTTGATGATTTTAGTCATGTGTGCTATTTATTTATTCGTTGATCAGTTTGGTAAGAAATATAAGATATTCTTATTGAAATAAAATATTTTAAATAAAACAATAGTTAATAGTTAATATCAAATAAAAGTAAATAAATACATTTCTAATGTGCTATTAAATTATATATATTTATTTATTAGTTATGTAAGAAATATATAATACTTTTTAAAATTCCTATTAAAATAAAATAAATAATTCCTTTTTCAGATGTAACTGTTGAATATTTAAATATTCCTATTAAAATAAAAATAAATTATTTAAATAAATAAACTCCTATTTGAAATGTCACCAATAGCAATGACATCATCTTAATATATTTACATATTTAATTGCAATTGGTCTTCTATCCTACCTGTTTAATTAATTTATTTTTCAGTTTTGTAAGAAATATAAGATTCCTATTAAAATAAAATAAACAAATAAATAAATATATATCTTTGTCACCCATTAAATATTTAAATATACCAATAAAAAATAAGTATTTTTAAACATTCCTATTAATATTAAATGTTTTAATTTTTTCTACTCCTATTAAATATTCCTATTAAAATAAAATAAATCAATAAATAAGTTTTAAGTAAAAGTATTTAAAATTGAAATAATTTAAATATGTAATAATAATAAATATATAACAAATAAATACCTAATTTAAATGTAACCGTCATCTTAATATTTACATACTTAATTGCAATTGATCTTACATCTGTTTTACATTCTGATCTGTGATAGGTTCAGTTTCTGTTGCATATTTTAAGCCAATCTGATGTGGCGTTTCATTTACATAATCAAAGTCTAAAACCTCAACTTAACTTTAACGATGGTGCATGGCGACTTTTATTCCCTTCAGGAAATGCAAAACGAATTGACATTAAAATGTGTTTTCTAGGTGCTTGACAACGCCATCGAGACTGAGAAGATGATCGAGAAATATGAATCTCTGGCATCCGATCTGCTGGAGTGGATCGAGCAAACCATCATCATCCTCAACAACCGCAAGTTTGCAAACTCACTAGTTGGAGTCCAGCAGCAGCTTCAGGCCTTCAACACCTACCGGACAGTGGAGAAACCGCCCAAGTGAGTGTCTTCCACAGACATACAGCAGGAATATCAGGACTAGAATGAACTGAATTTGATTTTTAACTCGTCTCTCCTCAGATTCACTGAGAAGGGCAACCTGGAGGTGCTTCTGTTTACTATCCAGAGCAAGATGAGGGCCAATAACCAGAAGGTGTACATGCCCCGAGAGGGCAAACTCATCTCAGACATCAACAAGGTGAAAATTTCCTCGTTTTTACTGGAGAAGCAAAAATGACCAATATTACCAATACAAATATCTGCCAGTGAGTTAAAGGGCAAACCACAGTATTTTTTTATAACTTCAGCATGTTAAAAGCATCAGTTTTCTCTGACTCTCTGTGTTGATGTGATGTTGTCGCAGGCGTGGGAGCGTCTGGAAAAGGCTGAGCATGAGCGAGAGCTGGCGTTGAGGACCGAGCTGATCCGACAGGAGAAGCTGGAGCAGCTCGCCAGACGCTTCGACCGCAAGGCCGCCATGAGGGAGACCTGGCTGAGCGAGAACCAGCGCCTCGTTTCCCAGGTTCAGTCTGATAAACAAACACACATGTGCTGCGTAATATTACTACAGCCTTGATTTTAAACAAGTTTGTGCCCCCTGGTGGTGAAAGAGGTGAACGACACACAACATAGCTGCTTGTGCACAATTTTATATTTTAATAAATAATATATTTTATAATTACACACACATGCACATATAGTATAACGTCAATGTCTAAATATAAAATATTAAATAGTGCAACTATGTTGTGTGTCATTCAAAATTGTACTATATTTCTGAACAGTTATGATATTACGGTAATTAATTATAATATATTTTAAAAACTTGTTTATTTATATTTTAATATTTATTATGAATTATTATGTTACTTATACATTTGTATTATTATTTATATTATATATTGTTTTCATATTTTATGAAAAAAATGCTTTAAATTAATAAATAAGAACATTTTAAAAGCAAATTTTATGTTGTGTATATATATAATTAATAAATCTATAATGTATTATATATAATATTTATATTTTATTATTTATTATGAATTATGTTCACATTATAAATTTATATTATTATTATATAATTTATATTTTTATGAAAACAAAAGCTCTAAATGAGCAATCTCTGCTTCCTCTAAACATAAATGAACCAAACAATAATTGTACTATATTTCTGAACAATTTTATGAAAGATATTTAATTATATTATATTATGAATTATGTTATTACTTATTACACATTTATACTATTATAATTTATATTATTTTTTATGAAAATGAAGGCTTTAAATTTGCATTTCATAATTTTTCCACAAAAAATCTTTGCTTCCTCTAAACATACATGAACAAAACAATAATTGTACTTGTAAACTGTTATGAAAGATAGTAGAAACATTTATTTCTCAAATTAATATACAGTTTCTGTAAACACTGTCATATACATAACTGATTTAACAGAACAAAAACAAAACAAAAAAAAATACAACAACAACAAAAAACAAACCCAAAACAGTTTTATAAGACAAAAAGAAAACAGAGGGGGAAAAAATAAAAATTTTTTTTAAACTTTTTGTACCAAAAAGAAGATCATAGCCAAACTCTCAAACATTTGGCATCTCTCAAATTCCCAGATGTATAATCTTAGATTAATTAATTGAAAACAAATAGACAAAAATGAATCACAATGAAAACTACACTGTTTTTTCTCATCATTCCTGTTTCTTTTCTGCAGGACAATTTCGGATTCGACCTCCAGGCGGTTGAGGCAGCTACCAAAAAACACGAAGCCATCGAGACGGATATCGCGGCGTACGAGGAGCGCGTGCTGGCGGTGGTCGCCGTGGCCAAAGAACTGGAGGCCGAGAACTACCACGACATCAAGCGAATCACGGCTCGTAAAGACAACGTGCTGCGCCTGTGGGAGTATCTGCTGGAGCTGCTCAAAGCTCGCCGGCAGCGGCTGGAGATGAACCTCGGCCTGCAGCGCGTCTTCCAGGAGATGCTCTACATCATGGACTGGATGGATGAAATGAAGGTGAGAGGAAGAGAAGGGGCTCAAGTGTCTTAAATCGTTGGATTCGCTCGTCGTTCGCGAAATGTTTGGGTATTTTTTTGAAAAAATTACTTTTGCGAACTAGTCCTAGGTTTTTGGCCTGATCGGAACCAAACCAGAGCAGCAAGATCCTCTGGAGTTTGATTGTCAATAATTATCATAAAAAAAGTTGAAATTTCAATTCACGGTCTCTAAGGGCCGCCAAAACTTTCGAAGTGGGCGGAGCCACTTTTACTAAAATGGCTGTAACTCATGAAAAGAATGAGATATTTTCACCAAATTTGGCACATCTATGTAAGAGCTCATTCTGTGGTCATGTGAAAAAGGACGTGGCGACTGGCCACTTGGTGGCGCTATAACAGGAAAAAAACTTGAAAATGGCTATAACTACTTAACCGTTAGTCCGATTGTCTTGAAAATTGGCTTGCAGTGACTTTGTCCAAGGCGCCATGAATGTCTCAAAAAACTTAAAAAACATGTCCACCATCGCCAATGAAGTTTGAGCAGCTATCAGACAAGGTTAACGGAGGCCGATCGGAAAGAAACTCACTGGTTTTGTTTGTCTGTTAAAAAGCTTTATAAACCATATATTTCCTATGGCAAATTGCCTGTATTTGCTGTAAATGATCTTTTCCATCTATGATCGAGATGGTTACAGGCTTGCTAATTAAAACCTTTTTACGCATTAAAGTCCTTAAAGAGCTTGAACCCCGATAATTGCTGCTCAAAATGATGATGATTATTATTGCAAATACAATACTGCTGTCTATAGCATGGTTTTTATTACGCCTGAGATTAGGTTTAGCTGAAGATGAGGATAAAAAATCTCATACCTTTTTACCTTTTCTATAGCTAATAATTTAAATAATGAAGTTTTAAGTTTCATGTCCTGATGATTGTCTGCTGTCCTCCGCAGATGCTGCTGCTGTCTCAGGATTATGGGAAGCACTTGCTGGGGGTGGAAGATCTGCTGCAGAAACACGCTCTGGTGGAGGCCGACATCGGCATACAGGCCGACCGCGTCAAAGCCGTCAACGCCAACGCGCAGAAGTTTGCCGTGGATGAGGAGGGTAAGAAGAGTGCTCTGCTGCCCTTTTCAAATCCTAGTTTTCTAGTTTTGAGAACATTTTAACAACCAAAGTAATTTGGTTTAGTGTATTTATGGCATCAGGAACACTTTAATGTGATATAAGTTATTTAAATAATGCATAATATTCATATAAATCATTTTATAGATATTCTATTTGCATTCACATTCATGCTTTTTCAATAAAATCCTATTCTTTCGGAAGAATAAAAAAAGACAGCTCATTTATTATCGTGGGAAAGAATCGTTTTGTGCGTTTATGATCTTTTGTGGTGGTGAGGACAATGTCTCGCCTCCTGTGATTCCTGGTTAAAGAGCAGCGGGTTCAGATTCAGATTTTTTTCTTCGGAGGAAACATGCAGAGCTCGTCCAGATTGGGTTTTGCAAGGTTCCCACGGTCATTGAAAACCTGTAAATAACGTGAGTTTAACAACTGATTTCCAAGCCAGGAAAAATCAGGGATATGTAATAAATTTTAGAAGTCATGGAAAAGACATAAATGTTTTTTATTGAATATGAATTTCCCTGGCTGTGCTCTAAATGGAGATAAATCCTCGTTTGAGCCACATTCAAATCTCAGAGCATTTTTTGGTTACACTTTATTTGGATGGTCCACTTTAGACATTCTACTAACTATAAGTAACTTTGCAACTACATGTCAACTTTATATATGTATATACTATATACTATAGTATATTTATAGTGTGTGTGTGTATATATATATATATATATATATATATATATATATATATATATATATATATATATATATATATACACACTACCAGTCAAAAGTTTGGAATCGGTAAGATTTTTAATGTTTTTAAAAGAAGTTTGGTCTGCTCACCAAGGCTGCATTTATTTAATTAAAAATACAGTAAAAACAGTAATATTGTGAAATATTATGACAATTTAAAATAACTGTTTTCTGTTTGAATATATTTTATAAAGTAATTTATTCCTGTGATCAAAGCTGAATTTTCAGCATCATTACTCCAGTCTTCAGTGTCACATGATCCTTCAGAAATCATTCTAATATGATGATCTGCTGCTCAAGAAACATTTATGATTATTATCAATGTTGAAACAGTTGTGTACTTTTTTTTTTTTTTCAGGATTTCTTGATGAATAGAAAGTTCAAAAGAACAGCATTTATCTGAAATACAAAGCTTTTGTAACATTATACACTACCGTTCAAAAGTTTGGGGTCAGTAAGAATTTTTTTTTTTTTTTTTTGAAAAGAAATTAAAGAAATTAATACTTTTATTCAGCAAGGATGCATTAAATCGATCAAAAGTGACAGTAAAGACATTTATAATGTTACAAAAGATTATATTTCAAATAAATGCTGTTCTTTTGAACTTTCTATTCATCAAAGAATCATGAAAAAATTGTACACAATGAATTTTTCTTGAGCAGCAAATCATCATATTAGAATGATTTCTGAAGGATCATGTGACACTGAAGACTGGAGTAATGATGCTGAAAATTCAGCTTTGATCACAGGAATAAATGACTTTATAAAATATATTCAAACAGAAAACAGTTATTTTAAATTGTAATAATATTTCACAATATTACTGTTTTTACTGTATTTTTAATTAAATAAATGCAGCCTTGGTGAGCAGACCAAACTTCTTTTAAACATTAAAAATCTCACCCAGCAAACTCTAATAATTTTAAAAATATTTAAAGGTGCAGTAAGCAATTTCTGGGAAAAGCTGTTGATATTTGAAGTCACCAAAACATAATAGCCCCGCCCCCAAATTCACAAACATGCTATGCAGCACAGGCTCCTCCCCCCTCATGAGTGGACACGCCCCTTGCTGCGGATTGGCTACAAGTGTGTTTTGGTGCTCAGTCCGATCCACTTCCAACAGCATTTCTCCTTTAAGCAGTACCTGAAATGCATTGGTCAAAAAGGATGAATATCCTTTTTCTAGAAGCATATGGAATTGTCACTGAACATAATATTAGTGAAGAAAGAATGAAAACAGAATTAATGTTTTCTACCTTCTCTCCATCCCGCTGCAGGCTACAAACCCTGTGACCCTCAGGTCATCCGTGACCGTGTGGCCCACATGGAGTTCTGCTACCAGGAACTGACCCAACTCGCAGCCGAGCGCCGCGCCCGCCTCGAAGAGTCCCGTCGCCTTTGGAAGTTCTTCTGGGAAATGGCCGAGGAAGAGGGCTGGATCCGCGAGAAAGAGCAGATCCTGTCTTCAGACGACTGCGGTAAGGATTTGACGGGCGCTGTCCGCCTGTTGAGTCAACATCGCGCCCTCGAAGATGAAATGAGTGGCCGCGCCGGTCACCTCCAGCACACGGTGCGCGAAGGTCAAGCGATGGCCGACGCCGGGCATTTCGGCGAAGCCAAGATCCGTGAACGAATTGCAGATGTCCAAGCTCAGTGGGCTGCTCTGGAACAGTTGGCAGCGGTGAGGAAAACCCGCTTGGAAGAAGCCTGCAGCCTTCACCAGTTCCAGGCCGACGCAGACGATGTTGACGCCTGGACTTTGGACGCGCTCCGAATCGTCTCCACCGCTGACGTTGGCCATGATGAATTTTCCACTCAAGCTTTGGTCAGGAAACACAAAGACGCGTCGTCCGAGGTTGCTAGTTATCGACCAGTGATCGACGCTCTTCACGAGCAGGCGCAATCCCTTCCTCCTGAACTGGCGCAGACTGCGAACGTCAACGAGCGGCTGGCGGGCATCGAGGAACGCTATAAGGAGGTTTCAGAGTTGACCAGGCTGAGGAAACAGGCTCTGCAGGACGCCTTGGCGCTCTATAAGATGTTTAGCGAGGCAGATGCATGTGAACTCTGGATCGATGAGAAAGAGCAGTGGCTCAACAGCATGGAGATCCCAGAGAAACTGGAGGACCTTGAGGTCATTCAGCACAGGTGAGAGCTTAAGTCTGTATCTTTGTGAACATATTTATCACACCAATTGGGATTTGTGGCATGCAAATTGCATTAATTTTGCAGGTGTGTTTTGTGCCATTACTTAATTTGTGTCATTGAATAACACGCTAAACAATGCAGTGTGTGCATATAAGTGATTCTTAGTGAATTCCACCAGAATGTTTGAAACTTTCAAGGTAATAGAATGAATCAGGAGTTTGTTTTGCACTCACAAAACCTGTAACCTTAGTCACAGCCATCTCAAGAAGTTGTAGAAAAGTTGAGCTAGATGAGTAAAGTTTGTCATGACAAACCTTGATGTTGGCTTGAGAAAGCCTAAAGTTTGAAATACTTTAAATATCTTAAATTTTGAATCAGTTTTAAGTTTGTTGTAGTTATAAAAGCTTGAAGCAGTTTTAAGTTTAAAACAGTTTAAAAATCGTAAGGTTTGAAGCAGTTTTAAGTTTGAATTAATTTTAAAAGCTTGAATTTTGAATCAGTTTTAAGTTTGAAGAAGTTTAAAAATCTTAAATTTTGAAATGGTTTTAAGTTTTAAATAGTTTTAAAAGCTTGAGGTTTGAAGACTTAAGTTTGAAGAAGTTTAAACAATTTGAATTCTGAAGCAGTTTTAAGTTTGAATTAGTTTTAAAAACTTGAGGTTTAAAATGTTTTAAGTTTGAAGTAGTTTAAAAATCTTGAATTTTGAATCAGTTTTAAGTTTGAAGAAGTTTAAAAATCTTGAATTTTGAAATGATTTTAAGTTTGAAATAGTTTTAAAAGCTTGAGGTTTGAAGACTTAAGTTTGAAGAAGTTTAAACAATTTGAATTCTGAAGCAGTTTTAAGTTCGAAATAGTTTTAAAAGCTTGAGGTTTAAAAAGTTTTAATTTTAAAGAAGTTTAAAATGGTGAATTTTGAAGTAGTTTTAAGTTTGAAGTAATTTTAAAAGCTTGAAATGCTTTTTATTTTAAAGTAGTTTACAAATCTTGAGGTTTGAAGAAGTTTTAAGCTTGAAGGATTTTGAAGCTGTTTTAATTGAGTTCATTTTAAAAGCTTGAAGCAGTTATAAAAGCTCAAAGTTGAAAGCTTTTAAGACCATGCAGTCTCTCAGACAGATAATTCGATTGCTATTCAGTTGCTAGGGTGTTCTGAAGTCTCAAGATCTGAGCCGAGTTAGGTGGATGTAGCTTGACAGCTTAGTAGATCAAAATTTTGTTTTCCTCAACCCAACATAATTAGGATCATTTACTGGAGAACAGCAGTACAAATGAAATTCTGCACGTTGCCTGTGGTCAAAAACAGATTGAACTCACTCTAGTGTGGTCAGATATCACATCCTCCATTTCTCAAGGATAAAACACTATTCTTCAGAGCTGCTGTTCTTGAACATGCTGATTATAGTGTGATGAAAATGATTTTTTTACGTTCCAGGTTTGAGAGTCTGGAGCCTGAAATGAATAACCAGGCCTCACGTGTGGCCGTCGTCAATCAGATCGCCAGGCAGCTGATACACAGCGGACACCCGAGCGAGAAAGACATCAAAGCCCAACAAGACAAACTCAACACCAGGCAAGTCGTAGCATTTTTTTGTTTCTGCCAAATGTATTTTAAGCTCTGTGTAGAAAGCAGTACTGGTATAGCTGGTCACCAGAACTTGTCTGATAAAAATGCGATTGTAGGGCTATATATATTCTGTCACTGTTTGGATGTAGTAAAACACCCACAGATGTAGCAAAAAACATCTGGGTTGTGTTTGCATTTTCTTCTGTCACTGGCCATAATTGAAATCAGCATTAGGCATAAAATAATGTCATACATGTGAATATCGTCTGAGAATTGATCAGATAGTTGTAACCTGGGTCAGTTTTTCTGGTGATTAAGGGTTAATGCAAGACTACTTTGAAAGTATTATTAGTCTTAAAAATTAGTTAGAAACAAGTAACACAGGGATAGGTAGCTGCGAGCAGCAATTATCGGGGTTCAAGCGCATTAAGGCCTTTAAGCACATGTGTAAAAACGTATAATGTTTTAATTAGCAAGCCTGTAACCATCTCGATTATAGATGGAAAAGACCATTTACAGCAAATACAGGCAATTTACCATAGGAAATATATGGTTTTTAAAGCTTTTTCTCCAAAGTTGGTTTTTGAAATAATCTCCAATATTTAACGAACGTTTTGATAGACAGCGGAGGTCCTAGAGGCAATGAATGGGCGTGTGCAAAAAATCGCACAATTTATTTTTCCGATTTCTTTCGAATTACTCACAGGCCTCTAGGGCCGTGAATCAAATAGGCCTAGTGTGTTTCGCTCTGATCGTCCTCCATTAACCTTGTCTGATAGCGGCTCAAACTTCATTGGCCGATGGCGGACATGTTTTTTGAGATGCGTCAATGTCCTCATAGACAGTCATGGCGCCTTGGACAAAGACACTGCATGCCAATTTTCAAGTCAATCGGACTAACGGTGAATTAGTGATAGCTATTTTAATGTTTTTTTTTCCTGTTATAGCGCCACCAAGTGGCCAGTTGCTGCGTCCTTTTTCACATGACCTCAGAATGAGCTCTTACATAGATGTGCCAAATTTGGTGAAAATATCTCATTACGTTCACGAGTTACAGTCATTTTAGGAAAAGTGGCTCCGCCCATTTAGAACATTTCGGTGGCCCTTAAAGACCACGAATCGAAATATCAACTTTTTTTTGATAACTATTGACAATCAGATGCCAGAGAATCTTACAGGACTGGTTTGGTTCTGATCGGGCCAAAAACTTAGGGCTAGTTCGCAAAAGTAGGTATTTAAAAAAATCCAATATACCTGAAAATTTTGCAAAACGATGAGCAAATCCGAAACATGCATTTTGTCCGTCGTGAGCCAAGGATTCTAACGATATAAGACAGTTGAGCCTATGCTTAACAGTTTAGGAGTCTTGGTGATGTTGTAGATGGTGTAATATTTCTTGTTTTAATTACAAACTGACTTAAATTTTAATATGTATTGCAGTTCATGTGTTTAAATACAACCTGATGCTCATCCGCAGGTGGAGTCAGTTCCGCGACCTGGTGGACCAGAAGAAAGAATCCCTGAACTCCGCCTTGGGCGTGCAGAACTACCACCTTGACTGTAATGAGACAAAATCCTGGATCCGTGAGAAGACAAAAGTCATCGAGTCCACCCAGGAGCTGGGCAACGACCTCACGGGCGTAATGGCCCTTCAACGCAAGCTCACCGGCATGGAACGCGATCTGGCCGCCATCGAAGCCAAACTGGGCGACCTCCGCGGTGAGGCGGAGCGCTTGGCCGGCGAACATCCCGACCAGGCCAAAGCCATCACAGGACGGCTGGCGGAAATCACTGCCGTTTGGGAGGAGATGAAAGAAACACTACGAAACCGCGAGGAGTCTCTTGGCGAAGCCAGCAAGCTGCAGCAGTTCCTTCGCGAGCTGGACGATTTCCAGTCCTGGCTTTCCCGTACGCAGACGGCCATTGCGTCCGAGGACATGCCCAACACGCTAGCCGAGGCGGAGAAGCTTCTAGCCCAACACGAAGGCATCAAGAACGAGATTAACAACTACGAAGAGGACTACCAGAAGATGAGAGACATGGGTGAGATGGTGACACAGGGACAGACAGATGCTCAGTACATGTTCCTGAGACAAAGGCTCCAGGCTTTGGATACCGGATGGAACGAGCTTCACAAGATGTGGGAGAACCGGCAGAACCTTCTTTCACAGTCTCACGCCTATCAGATCTTCCTTAGAGACACCAAACAAGCTGAGGCCTTCCTCAACAACCAGGTAATTTGTCTGTTTGTCTGTCTACAACTACTTCAAACCTCAAACTTTCCACCATCAAAGTTTGTCTTAATGATATTTCATCTAGTTCTGTTGTGTATTTTTCTGTAGGAGTATGTTCTGGCCCATACCGAGATGCCCACCACCCTGGAAGGGGCAGAAGCTGCCATTAAGAAACAGGAGGACTTCATGACCACCATGGACGCCAATGAAGACAAGATCAACAGTGTGGTGGAGGCCGGTAGGAGACTTGCCAGCGATGGAAACATCAATGCCGACCGCATCCAGGAGAGAGCAACCTCCATCGATGACCGGTAACAGGACACATGCGATTAAGTGTGTTAAAGTGAATAGGAATAATAGATAAAAGGGTAAATCTGACCTTCAACTTTTAACCTGCAGGCACAAGAAGAACCGTGAGGCGGCTGTGGAGCTGCTCATGAGGTTGAAGGACAACAGAGACCTGCAGAAGTTCTTGCAGGACTGCCAGGAGGTGAGCTGAAATAGAAGGCAAAACCCATAGAAATACAGCTTAACTAAACAACTCGAACCTACTTTACCCACTTTAGAAGACTGGCAATTTATGGAGAAGATGGAGGGAATTTGTGGACCAAGAGAATTAGTAATTATATAATAGATGTCATCACAAATTGTTGTTATATATATGTGTGTGTGTTAGTGTGTTTGTGTTTGCTCTTCTGTGGTAATGTTTTTGTTGGGTTCTGTTGCCATTACAAATTCATTGTGACATGTATAGGAAGTCAGCTGCATCCTATATGACTCTTGTATATGAAAAATACTAACAGAAATACATCTTAACTTGACGTTTTTTACATCCTTAGCTGTCCCTGTGGATCAATGAGAAGATGTTGACAGCACAGGACATGTCCTATGATGAAGCTCGAAACCTGCACAGCAAATGGCTCAAACATCAAGCCTTCATGGCCGAACTGCAGTCCAACAAAGAATGGCTGGACAAAATCGAGAAGGTCAGTTATCAATGCGTTTAATTATTAGCACTCACGTTAGATCATAAATGTGCTTCTTGCATTCCATATTCTCTTCCAGTATTGTGTGTAATAGCATTAATATTTTATCTAATTTTAAGTCCTTATCATATAAATATTGTCTGTCTGTCTGCAGGAAGGGAAGCAGCTGGTCTCAGAGAAGCCGGAGACAGAAGCTGTAGTGAAGGAGAAGTTGGCGGCGCTGCAGAAGATGTGGACCGAACTGGAAACCACAACTCAGACTAAAGCCCAGTGTCTGTTTGACGCCAACAAGGCCGAACTCTTCACACAGAGCTGCGCCGACCTGGACAAATGGCTGGTGGGCCTGGAGGGTCAGATCCAATCAGACGACTACGGCAAAGACCTGACCAGCGTCAACATCCTGCTCAAGAAACAACAGGTTTGAGATGATCAGGGTTAACCCCACCGGCAGATATTTGTTCTCCTGAAGGACTTTGGAAACCTTTTTTATGCTCAAAAAGTTGAGCATAAAAAATGTTTAGATGTTTGTAATGGAAAACAAGTCATAAATACTGAGAAAGAAAATAAAGGATGAGCCTAACTCATCTGTGCTTTGTTGCTCCAGATGTTGGAGAACCAGGTGGAGGTTCGTCAGAGGGAGGTGGAGGAGCTTCAGTCTCAAGCTCATGTGCTGCGACAGGAAGGAAAGGACACGGACGAGGTCGATGGACGTCGGATCGAGGTGGAGCAGAAGTTCCAGGAGCTGCTGGAGCCGCTGTTGAAGAGGAAAAACTTCCTCATGGCCTCTCGTGAGATCCACCAGTTTAACCGCGACGTGGAGGATGAGATTGTATGTTTGTGTTTAAAATACGCCCACCTGCTTATGTGTTTACAGCAGATGTTTAACGGATAGTTTCTCTGCAGCTTTGGGTTGAGGAGAGGATGCCTCTTGCTACGTCGACAGACCATGGCAACAATTTACAGACTGTTCAGCTACTTATCAAGAAGAACCAGGTAATGTGTTTAGGTTTAACTGAATTGCTATTTACAAACAAACATCTGTGAGATTCAAATCTGGAGCAATTCAACACACACTTACTCAAAACGTCCTGCTCTACAGACATTACAGAAGGAGATCCAGGGCCATCAGCCTCGCTGTGACGACATATTCGAGCGCAGCCAGAGCATCCTGAAGGCCGACAGCCCCAACGTGGAGTCGATCCGAGCCCGTCTGGCTGACCTGCAGCAGCTATGGAGCCTGATCATCCAGGAGACGGAGAAACGCCACACCAGACTCGAGGAGGCCCATAAGGCCCAGCAGTACTACTTCGATGCAGCTGAAGCTGAAGCCTGGATGAGCGAGCAGGAGCTCTACATGATGTCTGAAGAGAAGGCCAAAGTTTGTGCAAGATTTTACCTTATTCACCTTTGGTTTCTTGCTTTAACTGCTAAAGTGAACATTAGCTCAGCTTGATATTTCGTATACTCCTTTTCTGAAATGTTGTTGTCTCGTTGTTGGTCTCAGGATGAGCAGAGTTCAGTGGCCATGCTGAAGAAACACCAGATCTTGGAGCAGGCGGTGGAGGACTATGCTGAGACTGTACACCAACTATCCAAGACGAGCCGAGGCCTGGTGGCCGCCAACCACCCTGAGAGGTACAGAGCCCCAACACTTACCTTTCACACTTGATATACTTAATCTGGATCTGGATCTCATTTTAACTCAATCTGATATTGACTTTGACTCTCACTTTAAAACTCAATCTGATTTTGACACTGACATTGAAATCTAAATCTGGATCTGAATTTGAATATAAATCTAAATCAGATTTTGGCTCTGGCTCTAAAACTGACTTTGATTCTAAATCTGGATCTGGTTTTTCCGATTTTCAGACTCTGAAATGGACATCTCTGACAGTGATGTCATTTATTTAAAAAATTTATTCTAAACCTGGATATGGATCTGAATTTAAATATGCGGCTCTGAAACAGACCTTGAGTCTACATTTAAATCTAGAACTAAACCTGATTTTGCCTCTAAAACTAACTGGCTTTTATTTTTTATTTTGATTCTAATCTGAATCTAATTCTGTTTTTGACTACAATTCTGAAATTGTGATTCTTAAACTATTTGTATTTTAATCTTAATGTGATTGATTCTGCCTTTGAAACTGAGTTTGATTTTAATTCTGAATCGAGATCTAAATCTGATTTTGACTCTAAAACTCTAAACTCTAAAATTCTAAATCTGAATCTTAATCTACTTTTGACTATAATGATTAAAATCCAGATTTAGTTTAAGAATCAGTTTCAGGATTCTGAAACTAATCTTGATGATTATGATTTGATTATGGCTCTGAAATGGACTTTGATTCTAAATATGGATCTAAATCTGATTTTGACTGACTAAAACTAACTTTGACTTTCATTTTTAATTTTGATTAAAAATTTGAATCTAAATCTTTTGTCTGTAATGCTGAAACTGACATTAATTCTAATCTAAATCTAGATTTTTATATTAATCTGATTTAATTCTTGCTCTAAATGTGATTTTGACTATGATTCTAAATCTGTATTTGATTGTTAATCTTATGTTAACTCTGACTCTAAAACTGACTTTGACTTTAATTCTAAATCTGGATCTAAATATGATTCTTGCTTTGATTCTAAATATGGATTTGAATATTACTCTGATTTTAACCCTGACTCTAAAACTGACTTTGAATTTGATTCTAAATCTGGATTTGAATATTAATCTGATTTTGACTCTGAAAGTGACTTTGAATTTGATTCTAAATCTGTATCTGAAATCGATTCTGATTTTGATCCTAAATATGGATTTGAATATTACTCTTGATTTAGACTCTGATTCTAAAATTGACTTTGATTCTAAATCTGGATTTGAATCTGATTTAGACTGAATCTGATTGTAACTTTCACATTGATTTTGAATTGATCTGAATTAGACTTAAACTCTCACGTTTGTATTTCAAATCAGAGACTTTATTATATGAATCTGATTTGATTCTTGCTCTAAAATGGACTTTGACTTTGATTCTAAATCCATATCTAAACGTGATTTTGACTATAATTCTAAATCTGGATTTGAATGTGAATCTTATGTTAACTCTGACTAAAACTGACTTTGACTTTAATTCTAAATCTGGATCTGAATATGATTCTGACTTTGATTCTAAATATGGATTTGAATTACTCTGATTTAGACTCTGACTCTAAAGTTGACTTTGTTTCTAAATCTGAATTTGAATAATAATCTGATTTTGACTCTGAATTTGATTCTAAATCTGTATCTAAACGTGATTTTGACTATGATTCTAAAATCTAAATTTGAATGTTAATCTTATGTTAACTCTGACTCTAAAACTGACTGACTAATTCTAAATCTGGATCTGAATCTGGTTCTGACTTCGTTTCTAAATCTGGATTTAAATATTAATCTGATTTTAACTCTGACTCTAAAACTGACTTTGAATTTAATTCTAAATCTGTATCTGAATATGATTCTGACTTTGATTCTAAATCAGGATTTGAATATTATACTGATTTAGACTCTGACTCAAAAATTGACTTGGATTATAAATCTGGATTTGAATCTGATTTTGACTCTGAATCAGATTGTAAAATTGATTTTGAATTGATCTGAATTAAACTCTCACATTTGTATTTCGAATCATCTTTACACCTCTTGCTTCATTAATATCATATGCTGAACATCTCTGAATATGATCTTAAAATTATCCCTGATTTGTGTGTGTCTGTGCTGTAGTGAGAGGATCGGCATGCGCCAATCACAGGTGGATAAGCTGTACGCTGGACTGAAGGACCTATCAGAGGAGAGGAGAGGCAAACTGGAGGAGAGGTTCCGCCTCTTCCAGCTGAACCGGGAGGTGGACGATCTGGAGCAGTGGATAGCCGAGAGAGAGGTGGTGGCTGGATCTCATGAGCTCGGCCAAGACTACGAACATGTTACTGTGAGTCAGAAAAAATTAATCTAGCAAAGTCCATCTTTTTCTTGCAGTTACAATGTTATATAGCATACAGTGTGCCTCATTTACAAAACAATCTGCAGTCAAATGCTCCGAACAAACATATAATCCTTCAACGCAATCCAGGATTGATATTTGATACAATTAATATTCATGAATGGTGCAGTGCAGCATGTAAATGAGTAAATGTACTAAAAATGATTATCTAAATGTATTTGTCTTCCTCTCTCCTACAGATGCTGCAGGAACGCTTCCGTGAATTCGCCCGGGACACCGGAAACATCGGTCAGGAGCGTGTGGATGGCGTCAACCGCATGGCGGACGAGCTCATCAACGCTGGCCACGCCGACGCCGCGACTGTCGCCGAGTGGAAGGACGGTCTGAACGAGGCCTGGGCCGATCTGCTGGAGCTCATCGACACGCGTACGCAGATTCTCGCCGCATCCTACGAGCTGCACAAGTTCTACCACGATGCCAAGGAAATCCTGGGACGCATCCTGGACAAGCATAAGAAGCTTCCAGAAGAGCTGGGCCGAGACCAGAACACGGTGGAAACCTTGCAGAGGATGCACACCACATTTGAGCATGACATCCAAGCACTTGGGACGCAGGTGCGTCGATCAGATCCAAAAACACACACAGATATTAATACACACAAAGTAATTTTGGGCTAGAATGAGTAGCATAAAAACATCTGATTGGTTGAGAAGTTTGACATGCTCTACTCAGTAAAGCCCAGGGTTTATGACTAATATTGCACAACACCGAAGTACATTAACCAGTTTTATTGGCTAAATGCACTAAGATGCTCTAAAGTACGTTTTACTCACTGCTGCCCCCTGCTTGTGTCCTCAGGTCAGGCAGTTGCAGGAAGATGCCGTGCGCCTGCAGTCAGCATATGCTGGAGACAAAGCCGACGACATCCAGCGGCGTGAGGGCGAGGTGCTGGAGGCCTGGAGGAGTCTTCTGGAAGCCTGCGAGGGCCGACGGGCACGACTGCTGGATACTGGAGACAAGTTCCGCTTCTTCAGTATGGTGCGTGACCTCATGCTCTGGATGGAGGACGTCATCCGCCTTATCGA
The DNA here is from genome assembly GCA_037950675.1 of Hypophthalmichthys molitrix. NCBI lineage: Eukaryota > Metazoa > Chordata > Actinopteri > Cypriniformes > Xenocyprididae > Hypophthalmichthys > Hypophthalmichthys molitrix. The sequence continues at coordinate 26,979,643 of CM075502.1, read as the reverse complement.
GACTCAGGAGAAGCCCAGGTGTGTGACGATATTGTGCCTGAATGTTAGATGAATGCGACAGCTTCATTTTGTGAGTGTTTCTGTGTGTTGAGATGTTCCAGATCAGTCTGGAGGTATTAATCTGTTCTTTTCTTCAGGGACGTGTCATCTGTGGAGCTTCTCATGAACAACCACCAGGGTATCAAGGCTGAAATCGATGCCCGTAATGACAGTTTCACGGCCTGCATCGAGCTAGGCAAATCTCTCCTGGCGCGGAAACACTATGCATCAGAGGAGGTGGGTACAACCGCACACGACGCATTCAGAGGTTCTTATACAACCACTGAACCATTGAAAAACCATCTTTAGATATCTCATTCCAGTCCTTCATGTCCATTTACCTGTCCCACAGATTAAAGAGAAGTTACTGCAGTTGACGGACAAGAGGAAAGATATGATTGACAAGTGGGAGGACAGATGGGAGTGGCTGAGACTGAGTGAGTATGATAGGAAATGACTCAGTGTTATGAACCATTAGAAAGTAGTTTCCCCAGCTGTATGAAGATTAGCATAAAACTGATCAAACGTTATTATAATTAAATAAATATGTTAGTATAAAAAACTAATTAAATAAATGTAATATTAAGTTTTGTATAAAGCTAATATATATAATTTATTTATATAAATAATACATTCATATTAATATATTAAACATTATTTCTGTAAAATTATTAAATAAATATAATATATTAATGTTAGTATAAAATTAATAGAATATATTTTAGTAATATATTAAATCTATCATGTCAGTATAAAATTAAATAAATAAATATAATTTATTAACATAAGTAATATATTTATATTAATATATTAAATGTATTATTTTAGTAAAAATTATTCAATTAAATAAATTTAATATATTAATATTAGTATAAAATTAATATGAATAAATATAATGTATTAATATAATTTTTTGTTAATATATTAAATGTATTAATTTTGTAAAAAAATATATAAATACGTGTAAGGTTAGTATAAAACTAATGTAAATAAAAACCATTTATAGATTTATATTAATATATTAAATGTATTATTTTAGTAAAATTATAATAATAATTAAAATTAGATTAAATAAATTATACTAATATAACATATTAGTGCAATATTAATATAATATATTTATATTAATATATTAAATATATAAAATTAAATAAATAAATATATATTTAACTAAAATATTATTATAAATAATATATTAATATATTAAATGTATTATTTCAGTAAAAAATATTAAATTTAATACATTTATTAGTATTAATACTTAAAAATATATTAATATAAATAATATATCTTTCTGTTAATATATTAAATGTATTTTTGTAAAAAAAAATATATATATATAAATACATGTAAGGTTAGTATAAAACTTATGTAAATAAAAATCCTTAATATAAATAATAGATTTATATTAATATATTCAATTTATTATTTTAGTAAAACATTTTAAATAAATTTAACATTAACATTTGAATTTTTCATTACAATTTGTTTTATTTGAATTTTTTTGAAAATAAATATAATTTAATATATAGTTAATATTTTTATTAATATATAAAATTTATAATTTTAGTAAAACATTTTAAATAAATTTAATATATTAACAAGAATTTTCAATTAGAAAATCAAATAGAAAATGACATGTATTATTTATTATTTAAATGTATTAGTGTTTTACTTCTGTCCATCGGTCATGTGAGATCTCATGTATCAGTGTACGGCTGAACAAGATTATGATTTCATACATGTCTAATAAACCATTAGGAAGGAGTTTCCCATCTGATGTGATCCCATCTGATCAGCTTTTTTTAAAGCTGCCATCAGCCTCTATTTGACATCTTGGCACTCAGAGCCTCTCTTTCCATGATGCTTAGCAACCCTTACACACCTTCTGACCTTATAATGGGAAGTGTGTAAAAGGATGTGGGCAGCTTGGACTTTAAATTACATTGACTTTAACTTCCCCTTTCACCTTGCCTGTGTGTGTGTGCAGTTTTGGAAGTGCACCAGTTTTCGCGGGACGCCGGCGTGGCAGAGGCATGGCTGCTGGGACAGGAGCCGTATCTGTCCAGCAGGGAGATGGGACAGAGTGTGGACGAGGTTGAGAAACTGATCAAACGACACGAAGCGTTCGAGAAATCGGCCGCGACCTGGGAGGAACGCTTCTCAGCGCTGGAGCGACTGACTACGGTAAGAGAGCGAGAGAGTGTGTGTGTGGGTGTGTGTTAGTAAGACGTCACCGTGACTCTGAACTTCTCGGTTGTCTCTGGCAGTTGGAGTTATTGGAAGTGAGAAGACAGCAAGAGGAGGAAGAGAGGAAGAGGAAACCGCCCACGCCGGAGCCGGTCCAGGCGCAGGACGCAGAAACACAGCAGAGGTAAACGCTCGACACGCTCACAGAAAACATTTCAACATTTCAACATATTTTGTGTAATTAGTGTCTTAAACTAAACTTTTATAAACTGTAAAATGTAATATATTAAATCAGTATAATTTAAATGAATATAATTTATTAATATAATAATGTATTTATATTAGTATATTAAATGTATTATTTTAGTAAAGAAAATTGTAAATTAAATATATTTATTATATTAAGATTGTAGGAGAAAGCTAATATAAATCTGTATATAAATATAAATAATATATTTTTATTTTTACATTAAACATATTATTTAGTGAAAATATTAAATTTGGTATATTAAGATATTAGTATAAAACTAATATAAATGTATAAATAATATTTGTATTATTATGTTAAACATTATTTAGTACAAATTTTAAATGTATTATTTTAGTAAAAACAATTTTGAACTAATCCTAATATATTAAATGTATATAATTAAAAATAATCATATTTATATTATTATATTAAAAGTATTATTTTAGTAAAAATATTACATTTGGTATATTAAGATATTAGTATAAAACTAATATAAATCTATAAATATAAATAAGATATTTGTATTATATTAAACATATTATTTACTAAAAAATATTAACATTTTTGTACTATTACTAATCTTAATTTATTAAATGTATATAATACAATTTATTAATATAAATCATATTTATATTATTATATTCAAAGTATTTTAGTAAAATTATTTTGATATATTGGTAATATAAATAAATATTAAGATTAGTACAACATTGTTTTACTAAAAAAAAATTTATACTAATAAATTAATGTTTTTTTAGTAAAACAATGTATTAATCTTAATATATTAAATATATATAATTAAATATAACATCATATTCATTATAGTATATTGAAGTATTATTTTAGTAAAAATAATGAAATATGTTAAGATTAATAATAATATAATTTATTAATATGAGGAAATTAATTCTTTAAAGAATATTTAGATATTTTACCAGAAAACAGGACTAGTGGTTAACCAAAATGGATGGTTAGTGGTGTACCATGATGTATGAGGTGTATATGAACTGTGTGTGTGTGTGTGTGTGTGTGTGTGTGTTCACAGAGAAGGAGAGCAGATTGCCCAGAACGGACTACCATCAGACCAGGACTCGCCACGGGTTAGTTACCGCTCCTGTACCTACCCACAATACACTACCAGTCAACAGACACCACGAACTACCGGTCAGGGTCACTGACAGTTCCCATAATGCTCTCTGATGATCCCAGATCAGTGACAAACACCTTTGCACCAGCTGGCGTGCTTGTCAGCTGTTTATTAACTACCGTCAGGTTATCAGTCGACTTTATGAAGGATAATGACAATGTGTTTCAATAACTTCTGTGTGTTTTGTGGACATTAAGAAGATACCACGGATAAATAATGGAAGCCTGTGGTAAATATGGAGCTCATTTTGTTGTTAAAGCACTTATTAATTCCCCAAATGAGTGTTAGGATTGTCTTTTGATGTGGAACTTCTAGATGGATTATGTTTAAGGAAAAAAGGAACTTAATTCCTGCTAGTTTCTCTGTATTAATGGTGCGTTTTAGACGTCCATTATCAGTGCATTACTGTAAAAGTGAAGTGTGCTTCCTCCTCTTGATATTATTTTCAGTTTTAATGGAGAGCATTGCTTTAAAACAACAGTTTTGATATTTAAATTGGTGCGAATTATCTGCCATTTTTGATAGTTTGGTTTTGCTTTGTTTGTGAAACTGAAACATGTTAAAAGTCCACTAGAGTCTAAATGATGTGGGGCTTTTTTTTTGTGTTTGAGGTGATTTACCATAAAATGCTCTGAAAACACTGTATGGTGGCTCTGTTTACTTCCAGTACTGCTTATATCCACGAGGACACACTTTCTTTACTCTTCACTAGCGATGTTCACTAACAATAAATTAACTGATTCTCTCTCTAGAGTTTGTATGTTGTGTATATATGACGGCTGTAACCTCCTGTGACGTGATTATCTGTCTCTTTCTGAATGACTTCACTGGCTGCTTATGAGAGTTTTTCACACATGTTAGTGTTGAGATAGTAAAGATGAACTAAAGAGATTGTGTTTGAGTTCCTGAAAGCCGTTTTAGCGGAGCAGGACGCGGCTCGTGGGCCCCGTCAGACGGGTGTTGTGGTACAGTAACACGTCTGGAGTGAATTCTGTGTGCTGTTGCTTTAAGCATGACGTTTCTTTCAATCAGTTCGGCAAAATTAAGAGTATTTACGTGAACTGATTGATCTTCAGACATCTATGATGTTTCCTGACGCTCTGCAGTGACTGTAGATCGATAGTTTTCCATCTTGCATGATCTTTTTACATTTAAAGTCAACATGGAATGGCGTTATGTGATGTATTGCAAATATTTTCAGACGTAAATAACATTATCCAATAGTAAATATAATTTATTAGTATGTGAAATATATTTATATTAATATATTAAATGTCTTATTTTAGTAAAAATATAATTTATTATTATAAATACTTTATATTGAATGTATTATTTTAGTAAAAATAATTAAATTATATTAATATATTAAGATTAATACAAAACTATACCTTATTTATATTAATATATATCATTTTTATTTTAGTAAAATAATTAAATAAAATTAATATATTAATAAAGCTAATAGACATAAATATAATTTATTTATATTAATATATTAAATGTATTATTTTAGTAAAAAATAAATTAATAAATAAATATAATTTATTAAGATAACTACTTTATTTACATTTTTATTTTAGTAAAAATAATTATTAAATAAAATATATTAAAATTGAAATAAAGTCAATATAAATAAATATAATTTATTAATATATATATATATATATATATATACTTTATTTATATTAATATATTAAATGTATTATTTTTTGTAAAAAAAAAAATACATGTAATATATTAAGATAGTATCAAATTAATATATTAAATTTATTGTTTTAGTAAATGTTTTTAAAGATATTAATATTAGCATAAAACTAATATAAATAAATATAATTTATTAATATAAATACTTTATTTTAATATATTAAATGTATTAAGTAGAAAATAAATATAACAATCAATTATAATTTACATATAAAATTTAACAAATAAATGTAATATATTAAGATTAGTATAAAAGTGATATAAATACATATTAATATAAATACTTTACGCTAAAATATAACATTTATGTTTTTAGTAAAACATTTATATATATATATTAAAATTAGCATAAAATTAAGTATAATATAATAATAAAGAATATATTACAATTTTAATATTATTATTTAATATTATTACATTAAAAAAAATGTATACATTATCCAATAGCCTGCATGTCTTTGGTGACATCACAAAAAGGAAGCAAGTTAATAAATCATTAACAATAAGATCAGGAACATGTTTTATCAAACTAAATAGGGTGAACATTGAGTTCATGTTGACTTTCTAGTGTATTTTTTCTATTAATCACTTTTTCCACTCTAAATCAGCCAAAGTGATTTTTTCCTCCTAACGATTTCTGAAACGGTTCTTTCAGAATTCATCGTGTGTGACTGACTTTCTAAGTTGTTCAAACCCAACAGTGTTTGTGAAGTATTTCTCGTCATAAGCGTAACACGTGGTCGTGTGTTCGCAGGATGGAGTGGAGGGCGAGATGAACGGAGTGGCCGAGAGGAGCTCGAAGGAGCCGAGTCCGATCCCGTCACCGACCGCAGACAGACGGGGGAAAGGCAGCCAGTCCGCAACGCTGCCGGCTAAAGGTCAGGAGACGCCGTCCGCCCAGCTGGAGGGATTCCTGCACCGCAAACACGAGTGGGAGGGTCACAACAAGAAAGCGTCCAGCAGGTATGATAATGAAGCTCCAAAATTAACTTCTGCCATTTGAAAGTTGAGTGTCTATTAATGGGAAAAGTTAATAGTTTGAATGAATCTTCAGTGAGTGTGGCGCTGAAATCAAGAAAATTCCATCGTCGAATTCTCAGGTCATCTTAGGAATCATTGCTGAATTTATGCAGGAGCAGATGGACTTGTTTTTCCACTTGGATTGAAGAAACCTTTTCATTAAATTGACAAACAAATCCAGATGCTCCTAGATAAACTCGAGCAGACGGTGTTTTGTTTGTCCGAGTGACTGAGCTCTGTGTGTCTCCTCAGATCCTGGCATAACGTGTACTGTGTCATCAATAACCACGAGATGGGCTTCTACAAAGACAATAAGAGCGCGGCTCAGGGCATCCCGTACCACAACGAGATCCCCATCAGCCTGAAGGACGCCGTCTGCGAGGTCGCCGTTGACTACAAAAAGAAGAAGCATGTTTTCAAGCTCAGGTGAGGAACAGATTATTGTAGTTATTTTAATTATAATCTGAATGATGTTTTTCTGTTGTGACTGAACTTGTTGTTCCTCTTAACAGAGTTACTGACGGAAATGAGTATCTCTTCCAAGCCAAAGATGATGTAAGTCTGCTTTTATTATAACTCCAGTAATATTTCACTATAAGGAAACTGTTCATGGTTCACTTCTGCACACATTCTGAAGCACTGCCCCCTTGTGGTACATGAGAAACTGACTGACTGAATTATAGGTTTTGGTTCAATTTCATTAGCTCAATACATTAACTATAAATGAGATTTTATAATCAAATATCTAATTCACCTGCATATTGCAGCAATAGATAGATAGATAGAGCAATAGAGGGATGGATGGATGGATGGATGGATAGATAGATAGATAGATAGATAGATAGATAGAGAGAGAGATAGATAGAACAACAGAGAACGACAGATAGAGCCATAGAGGGATGGATGGATGGATGGATGGAACGATAGATAGATGGAACGATTCCATGGAATGATGGATGGATGGATAGATATATGGATAGATGGAACAATGGATGGATGATAGATAGATGGATGGATGATGGATAGATAGATAGAACGACAGATAGAGCGATGGATAGATAGAGCAATAGAGGGGAGGATGGATGGAATGATGGATGGATGGTTGGATAGATAGATAGATAGATAGTACAACAGATAGACAGCAATAGAGGGATGATGGATGGAACGATTCCATGGAATGATGGATGGATAGATATATGGAATGATGGATGGAGGATAGATAGATTGAACAATGGATGATAGATAGATAGACAGACAGATATATGGAATGATGGATGGATGGATACATGGAACGATGGATGATAGATAGATTGGATGATGGATGATAGATAGATGGAACAATGGATGGAACGATTGATGGATGATACATAGATAGACAGATAGATTGGATGATGGATGATAGATAGATGGATCAATGGATGGAACGATTGATGGATGATACATAGATAGATAGATGGAATGATGGATGGATAGATGGAACGATGGATGGATGGTAGATGGATGGAACGATTGATGGATGATAGACAGATAGATTTATGGAATGATGGATGGATAGATGGAACGATGGCTGGATGATGATGGATAGATAGACAGATATATGGAATGATGGATGGATGGATAGATGGAACTATGGATAGATGATGGATGATAGATAGATAGATGGAATGATGGATAGATGGAACAATGGATGGATGATAGATAGATGGATGGAACGATGGATGGATGGATAGATGGAACGATGGATGATAGATAGATTGAATGATGGATGATGGATAGAACGACAGAGCGATGGATGGAACAATAGATAGATAGCACGATGGATGATTGATAGATAGAACGACAGCAATAGAGGGATGATGGATGGAATGATAGATAGTTTGATGAATGGAACGATGGATGGAATGATGGATAGATGGATAGAACGACAGCGATAGATGGATGGATGGATAGATGTATGGAACGATGGAACAATTGATGGATGATGGATAGATAGATAGAACGACAGAGCGATGGATCAATGGATAGATAGATAATGAATAATAATCATTTAAAATGAATTAGAATTTATTTCATACATTACAATAAAGTGTATTTATGCAAACATGTATTTTAAAGTTTTCTGAATGTGATTAACTCTGTGTGTGTGTGTGTTTGAAGGAGGAGATGAACACATGGATTCAGGCCATTCAGAACGCCGGCAGCGGCTCCTCGTCCTCCGAGAAATCCGAGATCACGCCTAGCAACCAGAGCACGCCCGCCTCCAGCCGCGCCCACACGCTCCCGGCAACCGTCACCCTGACGACCGAATCCAGCCCCGGCAAGCGCGAGAAAGACAAGGAGAAGGACAAAGAGAAGCGCTTCAGTCTCTTCAGCAAGAAGAAGCAGTAGACGTCCGTCTGTTCCCCTGGCAACAGAAACATTCGATTCTCTCATTCCCTTAATTCTTTTACGACTTTTTCTCATTTCGATTCTGTCATTTTGTTTGTGTCTGCCCACCTCCAGTGATATCCCAGCATGCAAAGCTCATGAAGATGCCACACTCTGTGCCTGACACCCCACGAATTGGGTTCCAAAGTTGTACAAAACGAAAGGAAAATGTTTAACACGAAAAAAAGCAAGAGTGTGTCGCGAATCGATTCCAATCCCGATTTGGAAGTTTTAAAGGACCGGATGTGTTTTTTTACGCTCTTACGTTTCTATTGTGGTTGATTTTCAAATCCTGAATCTTGCTATCTCTCGTTTTTGTATCTGTGTGTCATTGAGGGGTCTGGATATTTAAAACATTTTCCTCAATTTTGTGAGGCTGTCTTGGAGAGACGACGAATCTCTCTTTGTTGTTAGGGAACAAGACAGTGATGCTTCGAAACGATTCCATTGTCCCGCCTGCAGGTGGACGGACCGAGAAAATTCCACGTTAACGAATTGTTGCGCTGAAATAGCTACGCCAAGTTTCGTCAGATTTGCCTTTTAACGATTATAAGCTGATAAAACAGATACTTGCTAATATGAAAGTAGACTAACACTCGCTCGAGGGACTGGTAGACTTGTGTCATGTGATCAGATCAAGGCGGGTCGTACCAAACTCTAAGAATGTTTGCTATATACAGAGGACTAGTAACCTGAATCATTTTTTTTTCCTTTTTGTTTGTTAATTGTCATTTCTCTTGGGTTTTATCATAATATATGTTTCAAATAATTCTAGTACAGAGTATAAAAATTAGATGTATTATAAACACTTTAAAGCATCAATGTTAAGTGAACAGTGGAACATTTACTGGTAAAAAGGTAATGTTACGCCAACAACAACAACAAAAAAAATTAAAAAAGAACAAAAAAAATATGAATACGGTTACTTGCTTGTGGGCTATAGCACTGAGCATTATCTTTTCTCTTTGTTTTCTCGTTATGGCTTCATCCCGCTCTCCTGCTCTTTGATACATAGTGCGCATCCCCTCCGTCACTGTATCTATTGTAATTTTCATCTACTGCACAATCAAAAGCAACATACTAGGAATGAAATCCTTCGCGATGTCGGGCGTCCTGAGCGCGTATAGAAACGCTCAGATGTATGAAACTGCACCTGTAGACTTTAACCCCCTGCCCTGTTAAATATGTGCGATGTCATTAAATGCTTTTAAACATTACTCTTGTCTTTCGACTCATCTGTTGGTTTGACTGATTGTGTGTGTGTGTGTGTGTTAGCTAGATCTTGCTTCTTAAAGGTATAGTAGGCAATTTCAGAGAGGCTAGCAATAGCAAGTTAGCTTTGAAAGCACAAGATCGCTTCAGACAGGGTTGCCAGGTTTGTGTAACAAAACCAGCCCAATTGCTATTCAAAACTAGCCCAATCACATTCTGGTGTGGCGACAAATCAGGTCCTCCCTTGAAATAGGGGCTGCATCCGGAAACTGAAAAATGCTGCCTTCGGAGGACGTGTTCCAAGGTAGGAAGGCATCAAGGCACATCCGAATCCAAAGTTAGCTTCACTTCTTGTCTCATGAGATACCTTCATCTGATCGATTTTTTGAAGGTAGCATAGATGTATCCTTCGCTGCCTTTGATATCCCACAATCCTGTGCTTTTAATTTCGGAAAAGCTAGGTTTGAAAGCATAAGATCCCTTCAGACAGGGTTGCCAGGTTTGCATAACAAAACCAGCCCAAATGCTATAAAAATCCCGCCCTAAAACTAAAAACTAGCCCAATCGCATTCCAGTGAGGTGAGAAATCGGGTCTCCTTTAGGACCCGGAGTGATCGCATTGGTTCAATGCACTTTTAATGGGTAGTATTTTTAGCGTATGATTATAATTCCTGCAAAATCACATTATGATTTATATAGTTTAAAATGCTTTATATTGACCATTATTGTCTTTTAACCCTCTGGCCCTCTTCGTTTAAGAGTCACACTTGCCTTCTTTACGGTCAAAAGTGACCGAAGCCTTGAAAAGTAACTTTTTTGTTTTTCAGGAAAACCAATGTAATACATTTTTTGTTCAATAATATTTTTTGATTATTATATAAAATTTTGAGGGTATTTTATGATACTATGCAATATTTATACAATTTTTATTAGCTATTTTTCCCCATTGGAAAAATACCATTTTTTTTCTAATAGATTTTTTTAATTATTTTTCAATTTAAGCAGTATTCCATGTTAAAATAGAGACAAGGCATTTAAAATCAATTTTTTTAAAGGTAGATTAGTGCCATTTGGTGAGAGTAAAAAAAGAAAAACTTATGCAATGCCATGTTGTAACCACTAGATTCCTATAGAGCTCTATATAAAGTGGCTTATAAATTTTCTAGTGGTTTTGGACACAAACACTTTTTTTGTGTTTTGGATTTGGATTTATACTACTTTTTGTCAAGGTTTAGATTTTTTTTTTTTTTTTTTTTGAAATGTTGATTTGAAGTGTCGGTTTTAGCATTAATTTTACTACAGTCAAACCTGAAGAAAAAGGAGGACATTTTGTCACACATAACATCAAAATTCAATAAAAAATAACAAAAATGAACAGGTGTGTTTATAACAGCTTAATAAATCTGGGTCTGATCTGATTTCAACCTCTTATTTGAGTTTTGGTTCAAATTTACCATATTGTTACAGCCACACTGATTCATTTGTGTGTGTATAATGGTGTGTGTGTGTTTGTCTGTGAATGTGTGTGAGTGAGTGGGTGTTTCTGTTTTGTACTCTGTATTTCAGAGTGTAACCTCTTTCTTGCTGTTCATTTTTACTGCTTTGTGGCTGAATTTTTTGTTTTATTTCTCACATTTGTATAAACTTGCTCTGTCTTATAGTCGTGCTAGTTCATATATATGTGTGTTGGGTGTGTCTGTTTTGCACTCTTGGCATTTTAGAGTGTCCCCCCCTTCAGTGCTGTGCACTTTTTTTCTGCACAGTGTCTGATTTGTAGTTTGTACCAACAAAAGATTCTCTGAGTTTTCGTATTTTTTCGTATTTCCCATTCATTTCCTATGTCGGTCATTTTTAAACGAAAAGAAGGTAAGTGTGACTATTTTTTTTTTTTTTTTTACGACCCTTTAACATGTCCGAATCATGTCCTTTATTTTTTTGTGTGTTCACCAAGTGTCATCTCATTCCAACGAAGCCGCGATTTTTAACATTTCAAAATATAAAATCTTTCGGTCAAAAATGACCGAAGAGGGCCAGAGGGTTAAATTACATGGTTCATTTAACTAAAGCTATAGAGGGTATGCATAGACGTCACTTTCCCGCCGGAACGCGCTCCCTCAGCTGGACTGAGTGGCAAAAGAACCTGCTGGATGACTGGATTTAATAGGGGAAACTGCAAAAACGCGAGTAAAACAAACGATTACACTTTGGGCTCGAAAGTGTTCCTTATAACATGTCAAAAACACCTAATCAATGGATATTGACATGCAGCCAGGAATCGTGTTTCCAGACGTTTATATGTGCCTGATTTCGACGCCGGGGAAATCTGCCTGTGAACGCTTTATATAAATACAATATAGGTAGGTCTAAATCGGAGTGATCACTTATATCAATGTTATATCGTCCAGCCCTAAAACTTGTATAGTTTTTGTCAGGGTTTATTTAAAAACACCCAACTATGCAGAATATAAGTTGATAAATATTAGTTATCAATACAATACATAACAATAAAATATATAGGGTACGATTTTACCTCAAAATCCAACATTTTGACACAAAATGATAACTGAAATTGTCCAGTTGTTTCTGTGAATTGCAGCAATCCATTTGCTTCTTTTTTCTATATAGCTTTCAACAGTCTGTAAAAATATAGGCTACCTCAGATTTTGTGTCAAAGCTGTTTGTACAGTCAATCGCAAAGCTCTTTACCGTTTTAGATGTGTTTTTCGCTGCATTCACGCTGAAAACCAATGCTGCCACTCAGTGGGCGTAACCGCAATCGTAACGGTCGACGGTGACGTCACATGCGTTAGGGTGCTGTTTTGTAGTTATCTTATGTACTAGCATAGCATACATCTACCCGATTAGCCTGCTAGCTTAGCATATATTATATTAGGTAGGCCTGTGTTTTTCCTTCCAATAAAGTTCCCAATTACATTTTTCAAATTAATGATGTTTGTGTGTACTTAACATGACAATTAATTTATTAAAATTAATAAATAAAAATGAAATAAAAATGTAAAATTAATATTAAATTACTTTTACAGAACATAGTATTGCTCTTTCTTAAAGGTATGGTAGGCAATTTCAGAGAGGCTAGCAATAGCAAGCTAGCTTTGAAAGCATAAGATGGCTTCAGACAGGGTTGCCAGGTTTGTGTAACAAAACCAGCCCAATTGCTATTCAAAGCTAGCCCAATCATATTCTGGTGTGGCGACAAATCAGGTCCCATCCGAAAACTGAAAAATGCTGCCTTCGGAGGACGCGTTCCAAGGTAGGAAGGCATCGAGGCACGTCCGAATCCAAAGGTGGCTTCACTTGAGATGCCTTCATCTGATCGATTTTTGAAGGTAGCATAGATGTATTCTTCGCTGATATCCCACAATCCTGTGCTTTTAATTTCAGAGAAGCTAGCAATAGCAAGCTAGCTTTGAAAGCATAAGATCCCTTCAGACAGGGTTGCCAGGTTTGCGTAACAAAAACTAGCCCAATTGCATTCCGGTGTGGTGGGAAATCTCCTTTAGGACCCCGAGTGATCCCACTGCACTTTTAACGTACTTTTAATGGGTAGTATTTTTAGCGCCTGATTGTAATTCCTGCAAAATCATGCTATTTATATCGTTTAAAATGCGTTATAATGACCATTAATGTCATGGTTCGTATACTAGTATATAACTGAAGCTATAAGTTGTGAAATCAAACATTTCTCATTCTTACTGTTTTTTAGTTAGCTTATGTACTAGCATAGCATACGTCTACCCGATTAGCTTGCTAGCTTAGCTTATATTATATTAGGTAGGCCTGTGTTTTGCTTCCAATATAGTTCCCAGTTACATGCTTCAAATTAATGTTTGTGTGTACTTAACATGACAATTAATTAAAATTATAATAGTAATATTATATACTATACCACATTGCTATTATTGTGTAAAATTAATACTAAATTATTTTAACAGAACATAGTATGTTGCAAACAATCCTTATCCTTATAAAAATTAAAAAAAAGTCATGGTTGTGTTTCCAGTTTGTTTTATTATGAAATACATATGCATTTATTTATATTTCAAGCATGTTGTTTGTGCACTTAATGTAATAAATACCATACAATAGTGAAACAAACAGGACATTTGGACAGCATTTCTCATGAAAAAGTGGATTCACAGCGCAGATCATAATCAGCGAGCATGTTTTTAAATAAAGTTGTTTTCTAAATGAAGTTTGGTGGTGTGACGTTGATCGGCGACCATGGTGTGCTGTAGTCCGTTTATAGCCTACTGTTAGCTTTTTATATCTGACGACTTTATTTAGGCTTCAAAATGTATAAATGTTGTGTTAACTTGTAAAGATTATCTTGATAGACAAAACGTGTAAGTGTCATAACCCTTTGTTAAACACAGAGCTTATTTTTTTTACAATTTTCCAAAAGTCTATGGGAAAAATGCATAGGCTTTTGATCGAGGGAACCCGTGCGCCGCTAACTTCGGGGTTGGCCTACAAAAACACGTCATCCCTGAGGTACTCTATGGCTCCGGGTAGAAAGATTAGCAGTGATAGCAGCTGTAAAAGGCAGCTGCTGTTTGTTTGCATAGCTGCATGGAACGCACTGATGACGTGTGATGTCTGCGAGAGCGGGGCGCGCGGAGGTATGCAAATACATGTTGACAGGCGGGTAGGACATCCTGTTACTGAATTCGAACCGAATGCAATGATTGGATGAACAGTTTTTGGTCCTGAGACTTTCTTAGAAGATATATATAGGCTGCATTTTTAAATATTTAATGTGAATAGAGTTTCAACCAGTATAACAAAAAGCGTTTGCCTAAAAACATTGCCTACCTTTAACTTGTGGATATACAAACCGTTCAAATGTTTAATTGTGGTAATAATATTTCACAATATTACTGTTTTTACTGTATTTTTAATCAAATAAATGCAGCCTTTGTGAGCAGACGAAACTTCTTTTAAAAACATTAAAAATCTTACCGATTCCAAACTTTGCATAGAATTGAGATATTAAAGAGATCTATTTTTTCTTTCTGTGTGTGTGAGAGTTTGCTGTAAAGCTTTTGGGGCGACACCTTAGTTTTAAAGAAACACACACACACACACACACCATCTGTGATCTCCATATGTCTGTGATTAGTTCCTGAGGTTTACTGATTCAGCGATGAACGCCACGCAACATCACGCACACCAGAACGTTTGGAATCAGCACAACTTCCTGTCATGTGACTCACCCTAAACCAAGACACTCTCTGCGTCCCAATGTGCATACTATCCACCCTATCTGCCCTAAATAGTATTGAAAATTACTAATGTCACATACTATTTAGGATGGATAGTATGCACATTGGGACTGATATTTTACTCTAATATTACACTTCATACTTCATAGATCTGAGACTTTTAATCTGTAGCCTATAATCATTAAATTTCTCAGCATTTCTAGAACCAATTACGTACATAATTCACATGAAATAGACATTATGTAAAACAATAAGCTATTTTTTTTTATTACATAAAAAGCTATTTTATGAAAGTGTTTTCAAGACTATGTAGGATTTTAAAAAAATAAACATTTTATACTAATGAATTGATATGAAATCTGCAATGATTTTTCTGTTTATTAAATGTGCGGTTAAGCATCATTCATTCATTAAGATCCCGACAGATGCACTGAGCTCTTTAGTCACGTGAATCCGTCTTAAGCAGCATCAGTGGTGTCGGGATTTCCTTCCGATGGGGGATGCTGGGGATGCCCTTCCCGGCGTCCTCTCTGTGACCGTGAACGTGTCCACTCACACGTGAAAACACGCTACTGTAGGTTTGTAATTGCATCATAAGCACAGCTTTTATCCATTCGACTATCACATTTGCAGCTGTGCAGTTTATTTTTTAAGTTAGTCATACAATCCTAATAAATACATTAAATTCGGAATCATTTTAAAATAAAATCCTACTACAGTACAAACAATAGCCACACTTCAACTTATTTTATGTATATATATAATTTTTTTTCATGATTTTATATCCGATATGATCTTAAATTCTTAGTGGATTCGTATTTAAATCACTTTAAAATTAGTGTAAATAAATATACAATTAGAAATACAATTAGCATTCCTTTAAGATTTCTCGAATATACTTTTTTGTTTACAAAATAATATAATATATAGCAAAACCTTACCGCTGGATATAGTAAGAAGACCCGTATGTTCAGCACGTTGGACAGCGCGTGCTGAGCGCTCATGGGATTTGAAGTCATTTTCGTGCGGTTGCGCGTCAGTTGCGACCGTTTAGAACTACAAGTCCCGTGACCATTTGCGCGGCGCCGCTTTCTCCGCTTGTAGGCATCATCGGAAACGGGCCACAAGGCGTCGTAGTAACCAAGCCGAATGGGTTACTAGAAACCAGAAATCATATTCTCTAAAATATTACGCCAATAGCTCAACTCAAAGCGTCTTTACTCCCTCAACGCTGCGCTGACTTCGCGGTGGAGGGATTAATCCACCTAAACCAGCTCGCGCGGCTCTTCTCCTGGCTTCTGCATCTCAAACCCGGTTCCTGATGATTCAGTGATCCGGATCACGCGAGGAATGGAAGAGTTTGCTTGAGTATCACTGGGAATTGAAGAGCTTTAGGCGAAAGTTGAAGAAGATGAAGACGTTTGTGGGTAAGGTCTGATCGTCGGTGCTATGCGGGGCGGTCGAGAGTCGTCTGACGGTTGAAATCGTGGAGATTTTCTGAAATCCTGGCGGCAAACACGCCGACTTTTGCCCTTTAGAGAAGATTAATGCCATGACGGCTTTGAGGTTTGTCTCCTCGGTGAAGACCTGAAGTCTCTGAAACCCTTTAAAGACGTCCAGAGCTCAGTGTGATGGAAGCACGAGGATGTTATAGATGGATTTGGATCTAGTTGGATCTTCTGCTAGTTGTTTTAATGGCAATGCAGATTTACCATGCTCTTTAAAGGCTTTTATACTCTAAAGCCTGATGCAATGGCTGGTAGGTGCAACCAACTAATCCATTCTTGACTGTTTCATAGTTGAATTCCCTTTAATCTGGATCCAAATATCAGCATTTTCCCTTCATTTTAGCCTGATTTCTTCATGACACCCATTGGGATCTTCAGACAGCCTTCCCTGTACAGGTGATCCAGCTGATGTTCCAGTTATGATGCCCATGCTGCATGCATGAACTTCAAGAGGGCATTGAATGCTGGCAGTGCTGTAGGGTTGGTGTTGCCTAGTGGTTAAAGATCTGAACTGGTGACTGAAAGCCTGTAGGTTCCAACCCTACAAGAGGTGATCCATCACCATTGTGTCCTTGACCTCAGAGAGACGGTCCCTGTAGAAAGTCCTCTCTTAGTCAGCTAAATGACACATTTGTGACTTGTAGACGATTGCAGATCCCGAGAGCATGGCAGAGAAGACGGCTCCCCGCTGTCAGCTGAGGCTGGAGTGGATTCATGGATACAGAGGACATCAGTGCAGGAATAACCTGTACTACACCGCAGGGAAGGAGATCGTGTATTTCGTGGCTGGAGTTGGAGTGGTCTACAACACCAGAGAACACACACAGAAGTTTTACTTGGGACACAACGATGACATCATTAGGTATGATGGTCTTCATAACATGTATATTATTGGTACATTATTGGTGTCATGAATTTGTAACACTGAAAACATAAAAAAAAAAAAATTTACTTTTTTTTAAATGCCAAAAAGCATCACGTATACCACGGTAAATAATATAGTAATCATTCAGTACCATCATATGTAACTTGGTACCATGATAATACCACGTTTTTAATGTCGTGTTATTTCTTGAAGTACTGTGATGTCAGTTTTTTGGATGCATACTATGGTAATACCATGATTTTAGGACATGTACCATGGTAATGGCATTGCTTTCTTTTAAATGTGACAGTGTATCATGATACAGTAATCATTTGGTACCATGAAAGTTAACAAAGTACCATAAAAATACCATGCTTTTAAGCATGTACCATGGAAATGTCATTGTATTCCTTGGGGTACCATGAAATTACAGTATAATTATTCAGTACCATGGTATGTAACAAACATTTTTTTTGTTTTGGACACATACTATGGCAATACCATGTTTTTCTGGTCACGTGCCATGATGATACCATGTTTTGGGACATTCACCATGGCAATGCCATTGTATTTTTTTATAAGCCATGACATGTCATGCATATACCATGGTAAATTCATATATCAATCAGTACCATGGTATGTAACAAACTAATACCATGATAATACCATGCTTTTTAGCATGTACCATGGTAATGTCATTGTATTTCTTGAAGTACCATGATATTACAGTATTATGGACAAGTGCCATGGTAATCCCATGATTTTTGGACATGCACTGCGAGGATACCATGTTTTCTGTACATTTGCCATGGTAATGTCATTGTATTCTTTTAAACGCCACAAGGTATGATGTAAATACCATGGTAAATTAATATCATAATTATTCAGTACCATGTTATGTAACAACATTTCATGGTAATTCCATGTTTTTTAATATGTACCATGGTAATGTCATGGTATTTTTTGGAGTACCATGATGATACCATGTTTTGGGAGATTTACCATGGTAATACCATTGTATTCTTTTAAATGCCATGACATGTCATGCATATACCATGGTAAATTCATATATCAACCAGTACCATGGTATGTAACAAAGTACCATGACAATACCATGCTTTTAGCATGTACCATGGTAATGTATTTCTTGAAGTACTGTGATATTTCTGTATTATGGACAAGTGTAATACCATGATTTTTGGACATTTACCATGGAAATGCCATTGCATTCTTTTAAATGCCATAAGGTATGATTTAAATACCATAAGGTATGATTTAAATACCATGGTAAATTAGCCTAATATCATAATTATTCAGCACCATAGTATGTAACAAAGAAACACCTTGTTTTTTTTAAATGTACCATGTTTTTCTGGTCACATGCCATGATGATACCATGTTTTTGGGACATTTACCATAGTTTATAAGCCATGACATGTCATGCATATATCATGGTAAATTCATATATCAGTTGGTACCATGGTATGTAACAAAGTACCATGATAATACCATGCTCTTTAGCATGTACCATGGTAATGTCGTTGTATTTCTTGGAGTACCATGATATTACAGTATAATGGACAAGTGTAATACCATGATTTTTGGACATTTATCATGGTAATGTCATTGTATTCTTTTAAATACCACAAAGTATGATGTAAATACCATGGTAAATTAATATCATAATTATTCAGCACCATGGTATGTAATACCATGTTTTTTAATATGTACCATGGTAATGTACAAAGTACCGTAACATCTCAATTTTTTTTTTTTTTTTTTTTTTTTGGATGCATACTATGGCAAAACCATGTTTTTCTGGTCATGTGCCATAATGATTGATTAATATATCAATCAGTACCATGGTATGTAACAAAATACCATGATAATACAATATTGTACCATAGTAATGTCATGGTATTTCTTGGACACATACCATGGAAATATAATGTTTTTCTGAACCACAGCAATTACATGTTTTCTGTACATTTTTACCATAGCATTGCCATATTTTTGAGTACCATGGTACATGAATAATACATATTATAATACCATCACTGTACTACGGTACTGCCACAGTACTTTTTTGTAAGGATGGTTTGTCTGTGCGTTTCTTTCTGTAGTGTCGACAGTATTGTTCCTCTATGATAAAGTCGCTTGTATCTGATTTGCACCGAGACACCTGATGATATCTGAACCTCAGCACGCCTTTATCAGACCATCGTCTCCTGGACGGATCAATGCTGAGCTTTACAATCACTAACAGCCCTCCAGCAGACGAGGAGTCATATATTGATCGTATCACTGAACAACAGCAGGAGTTTTGAATGAAATGGGGTTCATGTGTAGAGACGACTGCAGGATGACCCTGATGGAGGGCAGCGCTTGTGTAAAAAGCTTTTCATGTTAAGCAAACCTATGCAATGTTTCTCCTCAAGGGAGAGATGCGCCGATATATGGTGAGGAAGTGACCGCGTTTTTCCCTCGCTCTCGCCTCCAGGTGAACTCACTCTGTTCGTATAAAAGAGGGCACTTGTGTTTCTAGCAAGGTGAAAGAGCAGTTTGAACAGTACATGGGACAAATTAAGACTAAAAAAAAGATTAAAAAGCTGGCTTCTAGTTTGCATCTTGCATTTTGCGTGAAGATTTGGTTTATGGACTGTGTTGTGACAGAAAGCCAAGCAGATTTAGCAACATTTGCGTTTTCCCAACTGCCAAGTCTGAGACTTCCAGGATGAGAGCACAACACAGGCTCTGTTTGCGCCCGAGGATGGGATGCTATTCTTGTCATCTGATTCCATTCATGGCAATTATCGTCTTGCCCAGATGCTCTGGTATAACTATCCTGCTTGTTTATGATGAGGTTTAATTGCCTGGTTAGAGTTGGTGAAACTTCAGCGCAGGTTACGTTCAAACAGTCACGGGATGTGGGCAAAAATGCCGAGGCGTCTTGTTTTAGACTGAGCTTACTATTGATGGATTTAGTAATTAGTGTTAATTGCCTCAAGTGTCCCGTCAGCTCGTTTAGCAGGTCTCTCTGTAATGTGCAACTATAAACGGAAACCACGAGACAGCGTTTGTGTTATTGCAGTAATTGTTTGTTTATGGAAACTCTGACATTCAGTGTTCTTGGCTTTTGCTGGATTGTATTATATTTGAACACAGACACACACACACAACGGTCATGGTCGACGTAGACTGAAGAGTGAGTATATTAACCCAGTTCATCTCGCTGCCTGAGGGGGATCTTTGCTATTAAAAGTCATATTAAAAGTACTATGAAAAAACACACATGATGCCAGTGGCGCAGAAGTATAAAATATGCTTTTACTGCAGCGAAGAGCCAAATCTGGGCTCATTTCGGGCTATATTAGAGCAGTCTGGTGTAGCTGGTGTTTTATGCAACAGTTATTCAAGGTGTTTAAGTCAATCGGCACTAACGATACATGGTTCAAGTGACCCAATTCCGATGTTTTCCTCCCATGTGGCACAGATCGGATGTGACCCTCGAACGTGAAAGCGCCTGAATTTCCGTTATTCTCAGATCAATTTCACGCCTGTGTAAATAAATCTGATATGAATCGGGTGTAATTCCCGTCTATGCGAGTCGTACGCCTTTGAAAACACGACGGTGGTAAATGACATCATCAACTGTGATCACATGACTCTTTTCAATGGCGCAATGGAGGACGAAGACTTAAAGGGGTCCTATTATGCCCCTTTCACAAAATGTAATATAAGTTCCCAGAATGTGTCTGTGAAGTTTCAGCTCAAAATACCCCACAGATCATTTATTATAGCTTGTCAAATTTGCCCCATTTGGGTGTGAGCAAAAACACACCATTTTTTTGTGTCCCTTTAAATGCAAATGAGCTGCTGCTCCCGCCCTCTTTCCAGAAGAGGGCGGAGCTTTAACAGCTCGCGCTTCGGTTGCTCAACAACAACAAAGCTGGAGAATCTCACGCAGCCAAAATGAGGATTGTCAGTAACGGTGTTCAGCCTTACATTGTTCAAACCGGAGTCGACACTGATGGAGACGTCTATTTTGACTTGCGTATAAATGCAGATATCGGATATGGGTCACTTTTAAAAGATGTAAGCTAGTCATCAGAAAACTGGATATAGTCAACAAATAGGAGTTGGGCATCAAGACCTGCAGTGTAAATGCAGCCTTAGTGATTTAGATTTATGAAGAAGAATTAAAGTTCAGCTTGTAACTCATCCTGCAGTACGTCTTCAGTACAAGTAATGTGCTGTTATTATTATATGCTAGTTTATTTATGCAAGAAGATTTAAACCTGGCAGGCGATAAAACAAGCGATTACTCGAGACCAGAATATTCACAATGTTCTTATACAAACATTCTTAAATCTAGATACACTTACTTGAGAAGCAAAATGGCTTAAGATAAAGTTTTCTGAAATAATCATCAAAATTAAGTGAATATATGCTGAAAACAAGACAAATATCTGCTAATGGTGTAAGAAAAATAAACTTCTCACCCCAGTGGCAGATATTTTTTCTTGTTTCCGGCATAGACGAGTCGTTCTCTGGGCCTGGTGTCAATAAAAGCTTTTATTGGACTAACAAGGAAGTTTTCAGTTCTGAAACTTACAGGATATTCTTATAGTACGATGAAACAACCCAATCGCTGGGTTAAAACTACCCAACCGCTGGGTTAAAACTACCCATTCGCTGGGTTAAAACAACACAATCGCTGGGTTAAAACTACCCATTCGCTGGGTTAAAACAATGCAATAGCTGGGTTAAAACAACCCAATCGCTGAGTTAAAACAACGCAACCGCTGGGTTAAAACAACCCAATCGCTGAGTTAAAACAACCCATTCGCTGGGTTAAAACAACCCAATCGCTGAGTTAAAACAACCCATTCGCTGGGTTAAAACAACGCAATCGCTGGGTTAAAACAACGCAATCGCTGGGTTAAAACAACCCAGTTGCTGGGTTAAAACAACGCAATCGCTGGGTTAAAACAACCCAGTTGCTGGGTTAAAACAACGCAATCGCTGGGTTAAAACAACCCAATCGCTGGGTTAAAACAACGCAATCGCTGAGTTAAAACAACCCATTCGCTGGGTTAAAACAACGCAATCGCTGGGTTAAAACAACCCATTCGCTGGGTTAAAACAACGCAATCGCTGGGTTAAAACAACCCAGTCGCTGGGTTAAAACAACGCAATCGCTGGGTTAAAACAACCCAGTCGCTGGGTTAAAACAACGCAATCGCTGGGTTAAAACAACCCAGTCGCTGGGTTAAAACAACGCAATCGCTGGGTTAAAACAACCCAATCGCTGGGTTAAAACAACGCAATCGCTGAGTTAAAACAACCCATTCGCTGGGTTAAAACAACGCAATCGCTGGGTTAAAACAACCCATTCGCTGGGTTAAAACAACGCAATCGCTGGGTTAAAACAACCCATTCGCTGGGTTAAAACAACGCAATCGCTGGGTTAAAACAACGCGATCGCTATTAATCACATTAACAACATGATTTTCTGTAAAGCTGCTTTTGAACGATGTGTATTGTGAAAAGCACTAAATAAATAAATGTTGCTTTGATATTTTTATTGGAAAACCAAAATTATGGTTCTTTGAAGATTAAAAAAAGTTTCTTTCTAGATTCTTCAGATCAGTGTTTTTGGTTTCAAGGTTCTTTAAAGCACCAGACAACAGATGGTTTTCTAAAGAACGATCTGCCATTTTATTAACGTCTAGATTGCACACGTGTGCTGACTAGTACAGACGCTTTGAGTCAAAGCACTCATTGTTCTTGTTTCTCTCAGCATGAAGGGCAAGTGTTGTTGGGTCACCTCTATCAGCCCGGATCTGACCCCAAACACAGTGAGATTAGCCGAACATTTGAGCTCTTAACAGGGGGCAGACGCTCCGTGGAATTACTGTAAGCTCAAATTCCACGCTGTCTCATCCCGTGAGCCGAGGACACGTTTGTTTCTTGTTTCTGTGCTGAAATGTCTTTCATGGTTTTGGATATGCATGACTTTCAGAGCTCATTATGACTAAAACAAACTGACTACTCATTTCATTAAAGCTCTCGTTAGAGATGCGTTCATAATTACATTATTCTAATGAACTGATCCCTGCTCACTCACTGCTTTTTTCTTCACTTAAAAATAGCACAGAATTATTTTTTTGAGCAAGTGCAAATGGAAATTTGAATGAGCAACTTGTGATGGGAATTTAATTTATACCACAGCGTTGTTGCATTTTAGACTCTAATAACTGAGGTGTTGATTAATTAATTTGGCTATTACAGATTCATGCTCTTGTTTTAAGATACTACAGAGCCTCGCACATGATATATACTGCATCGTGGCCACGAATTAAGAATTTGTTTCCACAATTTATTAATTTGTTCCCTCGTTTTAGTCAATCGTGGCCTAACACTGAACTAATTTGCTCCATCCTTTTGATTTTAACTAACTTTAGTAAATCGAGGGAAGAAATTATTATATCTTATACGCGGCTGTTGAATGCTTGAATCTGATTGGTTGATGAACGTTGTGCAATTATCAAATATCTAAACATTCTTAAATCAAGATACATTTACTTGAGAAGCAAAATGGCATAACTTAAGATATAAAGTGTTTTCTGGAAAAAATGATCAAAATGAGGTGAATTTAAGCTTAGAAGAAGATAAAATATCCGCAAATGGGGTCAGAAAAATTAACTTAAAGCATAAACTCACTTCATTTTAATACATTTTTCAGAAAACAAGACTTAATATATAATTTTCCTTCTCAAGTAAATGCATCTTGATTTAAGAATGTTTAGATATTTGTACTGGAAAACAAGACAAAAATGCTGAGGAAAATCATTTTTTGCAGTGTAATAGTATAAATATTGAAATATTGAAGTAGTTTTTTTGCACAGATATGTTGTAATATATTTTTTTAAATGATTAATTTGATCAAATTATCTGTGCACCACAAAAAAGGCTGAACACCGTTACTGACAATCCTCATTTTGGCTGCGTGAGATTCTCCAGCTTTGTTGTTGTTGAGCAACCGAAGCGAGAGCTGTTAAAGCTCCGCCCTCTTCTGGAAAGAGGGCGGGAGCAGCAGCTCATTTGCATATACACAAAAACAGTGTGTTTTTGCTCACACCCAAATAGGGGCAAATTTGACAAGCTATAATACATGATCTGTGGGGTATTTTGAGCTGAAACTTCAGACACATTCTGGAGACACCAGAGACTTATATTACATCTTGAGAAAAGGGGCATATAATAGGTCCCCCTTAATTCAAAGGTAAAACAAAGATATAAACACACATGAATTTTTCAATAAACAAGACTTGAGTAATTTTGCATTTCAAATAAATGTATCTTGACTTAAGAATGTTTAGATATTTTTTTTGCAGTGTGGTCAGTAGTTCTTGTAGTTTTGCTCTTTTATTATGCTTAAGGCTAGAAATTTTTGGTTAGCATTGTATCAGAAACCTTTCGCTGGTTGCAGGTCTTAGACAGCTGGAATTATTTCAAGGCATTTCCAAAAGTGCGCTGTCATGACAGCGGTCAGACGTCCCACTTCACTGCACAAAGACTTCAACACATCTGCGGAGGCACATCTCGCGCTCGCACTCTCTCTGGCATGCTTATCATCCGCTCTTCATATTCCCTTTCAGCTTCCTCCCTGGAGGCCTACAGTCACTGGTGTTCATTTGACTGCAGATCCTTCCCAGAATCCTTCAGCTGTTCACTGACTCACAGGGGTCCAGCACTAAACCCAGAGAGGGTCATGAGTAAACGCCTACACATACTGACAACGGGTCAGTCTCAGAGAAACGTGTCCAGGAAAATAATATTATATTGTGCATAAAGAAATTTTTTTTGCATTGACATATTATTCTCATGATAATTAAGCCCATTTCTTTCCAAATTCTATGTCTTGTAATGCATCTGAAATTTTATTTTTGAGGTTTGTTCTATTTTTAAATTTTTACAAACTGTAAAAGATGATTTTTCAAAGTTTGATACTATTTCAGTCTTTCTACTTCAAAATTGCACGTTTAATTCAGCGTGTTCTTTCCCAGCTAACAGGGAACATTTTCAGAAAAGAAAGAGTACTTCCATAAAGAGTACAGAATTTTCGGATCAAAACACAGGCGAAGAAGCGGCAGAAACAAGCATTGCTGACACGTGTAAAATAACACAATCATCAAACATTAAAGGATTAGTTTGCTTCAGAATTAAAATTTCCTGATCATTTACTCACCCCCATGTCATCCAAGATGTTCATGTCTTTCTTTCTTCATTCGAAAAGAAATTGAGGTTTTTGAGGAAAACATTCCAGGATTTTCTCCATATAGTGGACTTCACTGGGGTTCAACGGGTTGAAGGTCCAAATGTCAGTTTCAGTGCAGCTTCAAAGAGCTCTACATGATCCCAGACGAGGAATAAGAGTCTTATCTAGAGAAACCATCAGTCATTTTCTAAGAAAAACAAAAAAATTATATACTTTTTAACCACAAATGCTCATCTGTGATGCTCCACGCATTACGTAATCATGTTGGAAAGGTCACATGTGAAAGGTGGAAGTGCCGATCCAGTGCAAACCTTTCCAATGTGATTACGTTATGCGTGGCGCATCACAGAGCAGTGCAATACAAGCATTTGTGGTTAAAAAGTAAATAATTTTTATTTTTTTAGAAAATGGCCGATGGTTTCTCTAGATAAGACTCTTATTCCTCGTCTGGGATCATGTAGAGCTCTTTGAAGCTGCACTGAAACTGACATTTGGACCTTCAAACCGTTGAACCCCAGTGAAGTCCACTATACGTTTTCCTCAAAAACCTTCTTTTTAATTATTTGTGAAATGTACTAGCAATTTCTGAGTGAAAACCATTTCAAAGACTATTTTTTCCCCAATTGTATAAACATGTTTTGTGAGACTCTCTCTATCAGCTCCATTCAAGCCAGAACATCTGTTCCAAAGCGTTCAGTATTAGATTTTGTTGCGATATCTGATGTTTTTATGAGCGCACACACACACACACTCTTTTATCTGTTGTGTGTGAAAAGCCTTGATTCGATCAATAGCCACAGAGTTGCAGCTGCACGCTGCTTTCAGAGCCGCTGTCAATGATGTCAAAGTCACGGTCAGTGTTTCTTCTTCTCTTTCCTCTCGCCACATCTTCTCCCTCTCGCTGGCAGAGCAGAATGTTGTTTCATCACTCAGGATGCTTAATGGAGATTTCAGTTATGATTAAGTTTAGTATAAATTTTGTCTTTGCTTTTGGAGTAATATAGACACAAATTAGATTCCCTGTGCAAGACACCCTGATGCTAGCGTGTTGTGGTCGGTTGCCAGGGTTCTTTGATACTGTTGCATAAAATGGTGTGAAATGAGTTACATATATGGCAAAGCTTAATACTTAGTTTTAGGGGTTTGTTGAAATGCAAGAATTAGCTATAAAATGAATATGGAGAGAAGCTCGGATCATCTGATGAGAAATGTTTGAGTTCATGATAAGATCTCTGGCTTTTGGATTCTTGAGCAAATCTGAGCACAGTTTAAGACAGTGTTGATATTGTTAAAGGGTTAGTTCACCCAAAAATGAAAATAATGCCATTTATTACTCACTCTCATGTCGTTCTACACCCGTTAAATTAAGATATTTTTGATGAAATCCAATGGCTCAGTGTGGCCTGCATTGCCAGCAATGGTACTTCCTCTCTCAAGATCCATAAAGGTACTAAAAACATATTTAAAACAGTTCATGTGACTACAGTGGTTCAACCTTAACATTATAAAGCGTTGAGAATACTTTTTGTGCGCCAAAAAAACAAAATAATGACTTTTTAACAATATCTAGTGATGGGCGATTTCAAAACACTGCTTCATGAAGCTTCGGAGCTTTACGAATCGAATCAGTGGTTCGGAGCGCCAAAGTCACGTGATTTCAGCAGTTTGGCAGTTTGATACGCGATGCAAATCACTGATTCGACACAAAAGATTCGTAACGCTCCGAAGCAGTGTTTTGAAATCGACCATCACTAGATATTGTTAAAAAGTCATTATTTTGTTTTTTTGGCGCACAAAAAATATTCTTGTCGCTTCATAATACATTTTTAATATTAAATATTTTTATACTTTAAATATTAAATATTTTTATATTTAAAAAATATTTTTTTAAATAATTAAATATATATATTTTTTATTATTAAAAAAATAATAAATTAAAGCTATATAGAAATATAAAAAAATAAAAATGACAAGAATATAAGAAAATTACCAAAATGAAAATGAAAATATACAAATAATTCAAGCTATTTTAAAATATTAATAAATAGTATAATATAAATAATGCTAAAAATAACACTGGTTTAAGACGAAACATTTTACTTCCCTAATGTGATGCATTTCAGAGTAAAAACAGGATATTTAATGAGAAAAAAAAAATGTCAAAATTTGATTGGATGGTAAAAAGTTGGTTTCGTTGCAATTAATGCATCTAAAATTTGTATGTAGAATTCAGAAACTCTTGTTTTTAGCGACACCGGTGGCCGTTAAGTGAACTGCAGCAGCAACTTACTGAATATGTAAATATGTGCTGCGCACTTTCATCTCAAAAACAAAATGTGAGACTATACTTTGAATTAATCACATGACACATTGACATTACAGTACAGAATGGCTCTTTCGACAATGACCCGAACATTGTATAAGCATTCGTTGGTTTCATGCGTCATAGAACATAGCTCTCGGGTGTAAACGTCACATCCTTTTGATTTTCCCGGTAAAAACGACCCGAGTCCTTCACATAAAAATCAGTCACAGGCTTTCATAGACAACCTAGTAAGTCAGAGAAGGTCTCGGAAGCACAAGCCGTTCGTATATTGGCAATAAAAAAAGCGATTAATACATGAAAATTCTGACATATAGCCCCTTTAAGCAACAGTCTTGGTCTAGTAGAAGCAATTAAGATATTAAAGCGATCTCATTAGTGATTTTTCCCTACTGCAGGTTGTTACTTGCACATATGTGGTAACACACACACTTGATGGCAGCACATCTGTAGCACATAACCGCGTTGGCACACAGCACAGCTGCTGGCTTGGGTTTTATGCCAGTGGACACGGAGAGACTTTGATCGTTCTGCAACTCACGGACACACACACACACACACACACACACACTCACACTGAGGCAGTTTAGCCCTGCTTAATCTGCCTTTGATCTGCGATTGAGAGGAAACTCCTGCCCCGTTGCCCCTGCTGTTACTGATGGCGGGGGACGAGGTGCTAATATCAGCTCTAATGGGACTGTAGTGAATGTCATGTGCTCTTTTACAGTAAATCCCTGTGACTCTGCACTTTGCACCTGCTGTAATGACACAATTATCATGCATTATATTTATTATCGCAATAACCTGTCTGAGGCGATGGATGGCAATCCTTTCACCACAGTATAGGAGTGATGTGAGCATTAGTATTGTTAACTAAAACTATTGAAAGTCATTTTCGGTAATCAAAGCTGAAATATATGTCATTATTTTGGCTGAATTATTTGGTCACGTCTCTGGTTTTTGTCGCAGCGATCTTAAGCTACTGACAGGTTTATTTGCCTTGACTTTTTTTTCCACCTGCTGCATGGAGAACGTCCCTGAGCTCCTGCTCTCGCGGTCCGTCACCATGGCAGAGCCGTTGCCGTGGAGAGACTCAATTCATTTGTGACATCATCTTCCTGTAAGGAAAGTGCAGACAGAAGGACTCTTCTCATATATGCAGGGTTGATCCCGCTGTGACTTCCTCAAGCACGCGTTTCTCCCACACTGATTCATTTTAGCATTTAGTCACATAATCACACTTTTCTGCGCTCATGTATTGCTCTAGATTAAAGCTGTTTTAATGAGATTCATTTCCTTACTTACATTCAGCTTTACATCTCATGTTCAGACTTTTGACTAACATTTTATGTGGGCAAGAACTGCCCTGTTTTGATTGTTTTTTGTTTTGCTTTGGATTTTTGTTCTTTTTTTGGTGGCACAAAAATCATAAAATAAAATAAAAATTAGTTAAGTTCTAAATTTTCTGTTCTGTCAAAAAATAATTAATTATTATTATTATTAATTAAAAATTATAAGTACTGGTATAATAGAAATATATATAATGTATAATAAAACATATAATATTAGAAATATTTATATTCTAAAAATATAATTTATATATATATATTTATAATATATAAATATATTTGTATATATAATTTATATAATTAGTGCTGTCAAAAACTAAAACTAAAAAAGAACTAATCGTGATTAATCGCACATAACATTTAAAGTTTTTAATATATTTTTATATTGTAATAATTTAATCTCTAAATTAATGCAGAAACAACATAAATATTTTTAACCCGTTAAACTGAAAAAAATAATCGCATGCGTTAGCGTGTTAATTTTGATAGCCCATATATATATATATATATATATATATATATATATATATTTATATATATATGCAGACTTGGGAGGGTTACTTTAAAAATATATTCAGTTACAGTTACAAATTACTTCATAAAAAAAAGTATTCAGTAACGTAATCCAACTACCACAATATGAAAGTAATCTGATTACTTTTGGATTACTTTAAGGTCACATATAGAAAGAAAGAAAGGGGTAAACTTTACTGTAAATAAATTAAATTTAATTTTAATTAGTTCTTCTCAATTTCTGCAAGTTTTTAAATGTTACACGTTCCATACTTTTGAATGGGTCTCAACAATAGAAATATTTTAAAAATCTGATAAATTATCTATTGCAATATTATTACTGTTGTTGTTAT
This sequence comes from Hypophthalmichthys molitrix, assembly GCA_037950675.1. Lineage (NCBI taxonomy): Eukaryota > Metazoa > Chordata > Actinopteri > Cypriniformes > Xenocyprididae > Hypophthalmichthys > Hypophthalmichthys molitrix. Next base: position 26,949,216 of record CM075502.1, on the reverse strand, counting down.
TTAGAGCTTAAATATATAAAAGTCACATCAGATCATAACCAAACTGAACAAGCTCAGATCAAACATTTATGTTCATGTTTGTTCTGCTTTAATTTTAATGTTTAGCATTTTGGTTACTTTTAAAACCTATTAAAACTAAACAATCATGTCTCATTTCCACAAATTGGGAATACACAGCCCGGAATATATATGTATAGGGCTATACAGACATCTAGTGGCTACAGTATGGTATTACAGATTATTTTTGTAAACAGAACTGTAATCTGATTACTACATTTTTTGACGGAACTGTAACAATTACAGTTACTGGATTTTTGTATCCTGATTACGTAACGCTGTTACATGTATTCCGTTACTCCCCAACCCTGTATATATGTGTGTGTGTGTGTGTATGTGTATATATATATATATATATATATATATATATATATATATATATATATATATATACAGGGCTTGACATTAACGTTTTTGCTCACCAGCAACTGTGGCTAGTGGTTTTCCAAAGTTACTAGTCACTCAGCATTTTCACTGGCCACAATTTTGACATCAATACCATTGGGAAAAATTGCCATACAGATATTTTTAATATTATCTCATAATTTGACAGCAGGTATATTAGGCTGCTGTCACTTTAAGACCTGACACACGGATCCATTATACTGTTACACATGCGTTTTCTTTTTCAACTGTTTACATTCACTTCAAACATAACTGACTGTGTTTCCGTGAATACTCGTCAAGACCGGCATTTTGACATTATTTTAGTGTGTATTTGAGTGTTTAAGCACAATAAGCAGCGAAAAAGAACTCAATTTAGTACTGAGAGGCGGCTTTATGTGGCGCACTTTGAGTGTGAGAACAAAATCTGTGGGATGAGTAAAATTATGTGGAATCCCATGCCGAAATTCAGCCCTGTAACACCAACAATATTCATCCGGAGCAAATGAAACGAGGCGGGTTTGTGTGTCGACTCGCTGTCAGAGAGATGAGAGAGAGAGAAAGAGCAGCTGGTATTGTGTATCTATTCTGTGGAAAATGAGTATTGGAAGCATTTCTGATATTTCAGAATCGATATGTATCAAAAAATCTAACTCTACATTGCACTTAGTTTATTATTTCAGATGCCTTTTTAAAAGATTGAAAAATGTATATATATACAGTATCATATATAAAATTCAGCCCTTGGCGGACTAGATCTGTTGCTGCTGCAGAGCAAAAATGGACTTGTTACTGCTAAGATCTGCTGCATAAATAGACACACATAAATCCTGTAGCAGATCTAGGCAGGTGGAGCTGGGGAGGTGGAGGGGTTCAGAGGAACTCTGATAGCGCTACAGGACTAGAATGTTGAGCAAGCAATCTCATTGGCTGCAGGATCAGCAGAGACCAATCAGCTTGTGCCATATGGTAATGATGTGATCGTAAAAATCTGCCTGCGCCATCTAGAGTTTCATGACTGAACTAGATATATATAATTTTCTATTTTGCTGCAAAGTACCTCAAACTGAACACTTGAGTGTCTTTCAGTGTTTCAATCATTTCTTTCTTTCTTTCAGTGTAACTCACAGCATGCATCTCTTCTTTTCTTAGTCTAGCGCTGCATCCGGATAAGATCCAGGTGGCCACAGGTCAGGTTGGGAAGGATCCGTATATCTGCGTGTGGGACTCTTACACCCTGACGACGGTATCCATCCTGAGAGACGTTCACACTCACGGTGTGGCCTGTCTGGCCTTTGACGCCGACGGACAGGTGAGTCAAATCATTTCTGAATCACTTCATATGATGACTCTCTGGAATACCTGATTCTGATTGATCACTTGCTGCATTCTCTAATATTTTTCATAATTATTGACCATTTGAATATTAGCATGTGTTTTGTCATATTTAGTATTTGTATTATTAAATTATTAAAATCTATGTTTGCAAATGGTCTCATCTAACTGCATTTTTTTCTCCTGTCGTTTGCATTTGTATAATCAGCGTTTAGCTTCGGTGGGGCTTGATGCCAAAAACACTGTGTGCGTTTGGGACTGGAAAAAAGGGCGTGTCTTAGCCACCGCCACGGGACATTCTGATAGGGTAAGACGGAACGGACTGTTCATCAGTTAATTACATCAAAACTGCCGAGTCCAGTGTTTCATTCATAATGCCAGAAAGATTAGTTAAAAAATGCAGAACATGCCCATATGGTTCACATATGGTGGGACCGTTTCCATAGCAACAGATGCTACACCTCAGTGATGTGAATGAATAACTGTTAAGAGCGTTATGAATAAGTTATTGTGTTATGTTACAATACAGAGGAGAAATTCAATGCATGAACTGACAGATAGAGTATGTTTCCTAATCTGAAACACACACACACACACACACACACAGTTTGAGATGACAGAGCAGCTTAGTGAAGATCCACAGACACCAGAAGATTCCCTAAGGTGCCATTAAAACCCTGCAGCTCTGTGTCTCTCTCTCCTGATCCAGCTCAACAACTTCACTGGCATGACTGCCAAAATGTAAACTGCCGATGGAATATAAAGCCATTTATAATTTATATATTTTGCATTTTACATTTATGCATTTGGCAGATGCTTTTATCCAAAGCCACTTACATTACATTCGAGGTGTACGGTATATAAGTTCATGCATTTCCTGGGAATCAAACCCATGACTTTGCGGTTTTGAGCAACAGGAGTGCTTTAAGGGATGTTTATGTGCGGATAATGAATGCAAATAATAAACAAATCAGACTGTTTGAAAGATAAATGCATTATTAATAAAAGAAACATAATGGTGATTAAAAGGCTTCATGCATTGTTCCTATTGCAATATAAATGTATGCATTTGGCAGACGCTTTTATCCAAAGCAACTTTCATTGCATTCAGGGTGTATAATTTATCAGGCTATTTGAAAGATAATAGCATATTTTATTACGAGTAGCCTTGCAATATGGCTGTATATCAGCACGGCTGTGATTCGGCCGTAGGTAATCACAGCCATGCTGATATACAGCCATATTGCACGGCTACAAGTGTGATATTACGTTTATACAACAGTTCGATGGGACGAGTGTGTAAATAAATGTCCATAATATTATATCCATTATAAAAATTCATTTGAATGTCCGACTCATTCACTCGTAAAGTTTTGCTCAATCCATATTACGCACTAATGGACCCTTTCTCAATACAACATATTATTTATATAAAATTATATTTATTGAACAACAATATTTAAATTAACAACAATAGCCATTATAAATGACAATAGGAAATAAACACAATTGTACAATTCAGTCAAGCGCACAAAAGCAGTGCTCTATCGGATGCAAGTTAAATATAGCCTTAATATTAAATAATTAAATTTAACATAGCCCAATTCGATTTGCTCAGGAACAAGTAATAGATTAATAAGACCAAAGATTGCCCATTTTATGTACCCAAAATGAATTATATCTCATGTTTAACCACTATAAGAGCCAGCAGCAAATCCCTGAAGCACTGGCCGAGATGAAGCTGTTCTCAGCGGGTACTCGAGCACTGAACGGCCTGGAGCTCGCATCTCTGAAAACGTCTAAACAAATTGTAAAATAGTTGCTATGATTAAATGAGTCACATATTTCAAAAACTCTTAAAACTGCAGGTGCAACATGTAAAAAATACGGTGGATTTGATCGGCCGCCATGACAGTCGCTTCAAGCGGAGTGATACAAACGGTGAAATGGTTCCTGTGGCGATACTGGTAGAATATTGCATGGCTGGAAAGACCTATATATATATGACTAGAACGTATCATTATATATATATATATATATATATATATATATATATATATATATATTATAGTTAATGCTCAATGTTTTCATTGCATTCAAGCTATACAATTTACCAGTATAATAATGAAAGAATCAGACTGATCTGAAAGAAAATTGCATAGTTTAAAATTAAGGGCAGAAGAAAAATAATGTTGAATAAAAGGCTTCATGCATTGTTGTTATTGTAAATTGTTAAATTATTAGCTAATTAGCAAGCATCACTATAATTATTGCTCATACTTATGGTTAGGGTTTTTCAAAACCATCATGTAGTACCTTGTTTGTGCATTAATTTATGATTATTTTGTATAAGTTTAGACTTAATTCTGTGTGATCGGGTTTGCTGCTGGATGTTGTGGAGGTGTTGATGTGTTTATTTCACCTGTTTGTGCTGCGGTTTCAGATCTTTGATATTTCCTGGGACCCGTTTCTGCCGCACAGGCTGGTGAGCTGCGGAGTCAAGCACATTAAAGTGAGTCAAACCCCTGAGACAAAGTTCATTCGAGCCCAAGATGATTCCTGCGCTCTCGGAAAGAAATAAATGAGGCATCAGCGGGAAAAGATGCTGTAATTTATTCGTTCTTTCCTTTGTTGTTTGTTTTTGCAGATGCAATGTTTTTCATAGACAACAACAAATCCATTAACATACTGAAAAACATACTGATACAAAAAAAATATAATTTAAAGGAACAGTACTCCCTAAAAGATTTAGTACTCTGAATGATGCATGCACTTTATTTTAAAGTAGTCATATTGTGCCCTTGAGTGTGTTTTTGGCTCTACTAGAACAGGTTTTCCTGCTTGAATGTTCATTATTTTCCTCATATTCGGCATTGTTGCAGCTCCTCTCTTCCCAGTCTGTCAGTAACGCTCTGTTTAGCTCTCTATGAAGCCCCTCCTTCTGAAAAGCACAGTGTGCTCTGATTGGTCGGCTGGAGCGGTGTGATTGGTGTTTGGGAAATGTCCCGCCCCTTACCATAACCGCCAGTTTCAACACACTACTAACTAACTCAACCAGGCCCCGCCCCCTTATTCTGCATATGAATTATTTAAATGAGGATATTGTGAAGAAAACTCAAGACTACAATGGAGGCGTTTCAGGGAGTTCAGAAACAGAAGTGGAGCTCACAGACTTCATGTGGTTAATTACTGTAAATTAGGAGTTGTTTTTCAGGGCATCATTTCTCTTTTGTCTCATAGTTTTGGACATTATGTGGCAATGCTTTGACGCCAAAACGAGGGATTTTCGGAAAGACGGGGGACCTGCAAACCATCCTGTGCTTAGCAACGGCGAAAGATGAAGTGACATATTCAGGCGCTCTTAACGGAGACATTTATGTGTGGAAAGGACTCAACCTGACACGAACGATACAGGCGGCTCACGGCGTGAGTGAAGCTCATCACACATCCTACACAATCTCTCACATGTCTGCTATATGATCTCCCTTAAAGGATGTTCACTGACAAAGTTGCGGTCAGATTGTCAATGCAATGACCATTTGCGTCATGCACCTATAGTGAATTCAGCAGCATGTGGCAACGGTTGTGACCTGTTTGTGAACTCTCTTTGTTCTGCAGGCAGGGATCTTCAGCATGCATTCATGTGAAGAAGGCTTCGCCACCGGTGGGCGTGATGGATGTGTGAGGCTGTGGGATGTGGATTTCAAACCCATCACCAAGATCGACCTCAGGGAGGCAGAACAGGGTTATAAAGGTAAAACATTACAGTGGAATATATCATGGATTTTTCTTGCCCTTTTGAAATAGTTTAAATGTACTATGTGAAATACTTGTAACATTCACAACACAAATCTTATATTTCATTAACATATGACTGTCTACAGTTACACATAAAACAACTATTTAGTATTCAGAAATCTGACCAGCCCCACTAACATGTGAATTAAGTGTGAAAACATGTAAAAGTGTGAATTACACCGGATTATTCATAAAAGAGCTCATTTAAATATAAAAGTCTTAAAGGTGCAGTATGTAATATTGACAGCTAGTGGTTCAAATGGGTACTGCAGTTCAAATTCAAACTATAGGGGAGATCTCCTCAGACTCAACGCTCACACGGGTTGCCAGATTGAGGACAAGCAACAGGAACGAGCGCAACTGACGATGGAAGGAGATGAGTTGATCTGCGTTTTAATAGTGATTTTTAGATAGAAGTCGAGGCTTTTTTAGGTCTGCAATCTCTGACCCAGTTCATTTGCTGCCCTCCATCACTGTGTTTTCCACCAACTGGCAACCCAGGGTGTTAAATTGGCAGTGGGCGGAGTCACTCAGACCAAAACAAAAAGAGACATTACGACACTGAACACGTTTCAAAGTAGTATAACTGGCTGTAGGATTGTTTTTTGAAGAAACAAGTGTGTGAACTTAGTATGTTTCCTAAATCTCTGCAAACATATAATGGCATTTTTATGCTTTACTACAGTCAATAAAATTACATACAGCACCTTTAAAGGTATTGTAGTAAAAACAGCCATTTTTAATTGTGAGGGCCAGAGAAAGTTTGGAAAATGATCGTAAGAAACTAAATTAATACCGTTTTCTGTGCAAGAAATCATTATAATTAACATTAAAACTTTAAAAGTGTAGAAAGTGTAGAATAACGTTTTATAGATGCTGCAATGAGGGCCGGATGAAATCTGCTTTGTTTTTTCCCAAATTCTGTTTTTAATGGTTTAATTACATTTTAATAATCAAAAAGGATGTTTGATCAATTGAATTGATACAATTTGAACAATATTAGCACCTTTTTTTCTGAAATTCTATGTTGTCTGTTGTCTGGATTATGTTTCATGATTTAATACAAATTTATTATCAAAAACGGTGGTAATCAAATGACGAATAATTTAACAATTTAATTAATCTTTTAAAATGTAATAAAATAGCGCCACCAACTGTCCAAACTTCCACTTATATTTATGCTAATAACTTTTGAACTGTGAGGGCTAGAAACATTCCTTGGCTCAAGATGATTCAAATGCACCATATGATATAATTTTCCCGCCATTTTGAATTTTCCAAAAAAAACTACTTTTTCGAACTCCTCCTAGGCTGTTGCTCTGATTTTCAGACCATCTTCAGACCATGCAGACAAAAGTTGATTTATCAAACCGTTTTTGAAAAACGAGATGAAACTTGGTCCATGTCATCACAAGCATATTACATGCTACGTTTCGGCGCAGCGCCACCTACTGGTCAGGAGATACAAAAAAAATTCTATTTTTGCTTATAACTTCTGAACGGTTCGTCCAAAAATCATGAAAGTGGTCATTAGATTCAGGGCAACATGCCAAGTCGAATGATATCCAATTTCCCATATCGGTCATTTTGAATTTTGTAGTAAAATTACGTATTTTACAAATGCATGAACGTATCATTACGAAACTCGATATGGGTCATTGGCACGATGCCCTGAAGGAGTCTGAGACGTTTCGGACCAGCGACACCTAGTGGTGAGAAAATTTATTTACATGCTTATAACTTTGGATGTGGTTGACTTATTTTCACGGGAGTCATTTAGTCGGATTCACGAATCCTTGGTGTCTTATGACACCAAACATACTAGGTTTCGCCTTATGGTTAGTGCAACGTTGTGATTTAGCGTTTAAACAACATTTGCAAATATCTTAGAAACCGTTAGTCCGATTGAGACGAAACCACCATATGAAAATCAGAAACATAGTTCGCTGACGATACACTAATGGCCAAATGTCAAAATTTTGATAGTAAGTGGCAAAAAATGCAATCAAAGTCAGGTGTGGGTAATTTTTTATGTGTTCATACATATAAATGTCTATAACTCCTAAACGAAATGACATATTTTCACCAAATTTAATTGTAATTGAACAAAACATGAAATTGGCTCTAACTACAGTACTGTTAAAATTGACATGCAGTGTCTTTGTCTCAGTTGCTATCATTTGCTACTAGCTTCCTTGTTTGCCTCTGTTGTGCTTGGGCCCCTTAATTGCTGCCTGCAGCTATATTTATTATTGCTATTATTGTTAGTAACTTTTACTTTGACAAGTTGTCGTGAGACAGACTTCAGATTTAAACAGCGGTTTTTGTGCTTTAATATTCCAAATTCCGTGCCATTCCATGATATTCAGTAAATTCCATTTTTATGACTGGATTCGGCAATTCCATTTGTGTGAATCATGGGGCTCCATGCAATGAACCACAAAAGCTTGTTCCATTATTGACCATTTTTCAAGGAAATTGCATTCAGTGATGTAGATTACAAATACAATACTTGATCAATAAAGCAGACGGTCTTAAACAGGAAGAGATCATTCATTTGGTGGTAAAGGAAAGCCAGTATATAAGGGACTCAGTCACCATGGAAACATCGCCTGCGCTTATATCGCTCAAGTGACAGTGTTTTCAGCAGATGTAAGTCTTGTAGTAATGAAGCTGTCAGCGGTTTCACAGCAGAAGACTGTCAGATAATTGGGTGGGATAACAAACGATCAGGTCTGGTCAGCCTGAAACAAAAATCTCAGCAGATTTAACGAACCTCGCCGAATGCTTCCTGCAGGAAAGATCATTTGTTTATGTGTTTATAGCAATAAAATGTAGCTTTAATGAAACCTGAGAAAAACAGCCCAGTAATCTCACGTGTCTCAGTTTCAGAAGGATCTCTCAAACTGTGCTCAGAGATTTCAAACATTTCTCATCAAATGATATGAGCTGCTCTCTATATTCATTTTATATATTTATAGAGTATTGACTCATTTGGGTCTGTTTTAGTTGAAAAATCTCAGACAAAACTAACAGAGATGTCCAGTATAGAAGTAGTTTTCTAGAAGTAGAATCCAAAGCAAACGATTCACACTGGGTTTGTTTATTTGACATTTTGCTGGCTTGTCCAATTTAGACTTTCAGTATGGCATGTTTTTGACTTTTTCAGCCTTATAGCTTCAGTTTTGGGGGTTTTACTACCAGTTAACGAGCCAATTAAATTCTGCCCTGCTGAAAACACCAGCAAACCACCTTTGAGTATGAAGCTTGTATTTTTCTGCTCACATTAATTGTGCCATAAAAAAAAACATGTGATATTTGAGCTGTAAGGTGTCTAAATCACACTTTAAAGGTGGAACTGTTTTTTCTCGGTGGAGGAACTTCTGTCTAATGAACTACAGTCTCTTGTGAAATTACAGTTATTTTTTCTCTTTAGTAACGGTTGATTTGATGCAGAAAATGTGTCAGATAAAAACAATGAAAATCACAAAACAAATAAATATTTATATAATTGAGTATTATTCATATATTTCAAGTATTTCATTTTACAAATGGCTCTAAAAATCCCAAAACGCATTAATATTATTAATATAATTTAAAATTACTTTTTAAAAATCCCAAGACAAATTAACATTATGTATATAATTGAGTATTTTTAATATAATTCAAGTCATTTATTTTTCAGATGGCTCTAAAAATCCCCAAAACAGATTAATAATATTAATATAATTTAAAATTACTTTTAAAAAAAGAAACAGATAAATATTATTTATATTATTAATGTTTTTTAAGTCATCCGTTTTACAAATGACACTAAAAAATCCCAAAACAGATCAATATTATTTTTATAATTGAGTATTATTAATATAATTCAAGTCATCCATTTTACAAATTACTCTAAAAAAATCACAAAACAGATTAATGTTATTTATTTATTTAATATTATTTTTATAATTGACTATTATTAATATAATTTGTCACTTACTTTACAAATGACTCCCAAAACAGATTAGTATTATTATTATTATTAAAAAAACCCAAAACAGATTACTAATATTTAAAGAAGTCAATATTATTCATATAATTCAAGTAATTTATTTTACAAATTACTCTAGAAATCCCAAAAGAGATGAATATTATTAATATAATTTAAAATTACTGTAAAAAAAATCCCAAAACAGATGAATATTATTTGTACATTTGAATATTATTAATATAATTCAAGTCATCCATTTTACAAATTACTCTAAAAAAATCACAAAACAGATTAATGTTATTTATTTATTTATTTAATATTATTTTTATAATTGACTATTATTAATATAATTTGTCATTTACTTTACAAATGACTCCCAAAACAGATTAGTATTATTAATATAATTCAAAAAACCCAAAACAGATTAATAATATTTAAATAAGTGAATATTATTCATATAATTCAAGTAATTTATTTTACAAATGACTCTAAAAAAATCCCAAAACAGATGAATATTATTTATATATTTGAATATTAATAATATAATTCAAGTCATCCATTTTACAAATTACTCTAAAAAATCCTAAAACAGATTAATATTATTAATACGATTTAAAATTACTCTAAAAAAATCCCAAAACAGATCAATATGATTTATATATTTGAATGTTTTTTTTTGTTTTTAATCATTTTACAAATGACTCTAAAATACAACCCACCAAAATCACTATATCAAAGATGATCCAGATTAAATAAAGTCTAGTTGTTTTGTTTTCAAAGAATTAGGGACAGGTTTGTGTTAATCTTAACTGGTATTGAACCAGGAACATTCCTTTAACTTAGTTAAGAGACGCCAGAACACCAATATCACATGGACTTAGTTAGGAAAGATCCCATATAAGTTGTAAAAAATTAAATGTGATGCACACCATTACACACTAGAGCACAAATCACAAACATAATATTTGCTGGTGATCAAAATTTTTAATCTGCATGGATCTCCTTATTTTCTTTATTTGATTCATCTGAACAGCTCTTTCTTTTCCAGGTCTGTCCATCCGCAGTGTGTGTTGGAGGGCTGACAGGATCCTAGCAGGAACTCAAGACAGTGAGATCTTTGAGGTGATGGTGCGAGACAGAGATAAACCGCTCTTGATCATGCAGGGTCACTCAGAAGGGGAACTCTGGGCCCTCGACCTGCATCCCAAACAACCGCTGGCCGTCACAGGCAGCGACGATCGATCTGTACGGTCAGTCCAATCCTTCTATTGGATTTTTGTTTATACCACATCAGTTCACACAGTAGAATGGAGCAAGACAGGTGGAAATGAGATTGATGTTTTGGGTTTTCAAAATGCATCCCTTTTAATTTTCATTAGGCTGTGGAGTTTGTCCGAACACACGTTGATCGCTCGCTGCAACATGGAAGAGGCCGTACGCAGTGTTTCCTTCAACAACGACGGCTCCCAGCTCGCCCTCGGCATGAAGGACGGCTCTTTCACTGTTCTTCGTGTCAGGTAATTAAATCTGGATCACCTGCACTTCATTACTTCAGATGCATATCCACAAGCTGAGAGTTTTTCTTGTTTTCTAAGGGACATGACGGAGGTGGTCCACATCAAGGACCGGAAGGAGGTCATTCACGAGCTCAAGTTCTCACCTGATGGCTCTTACTTGGCCGTGGGCTCCAACGACGGGTTTGTGGACATCTACGCTGTGGCCCAACGCTATAAAAAAGTGGGAGAGTGCAACAAGTCCACTTGCTTCATAACGCACCTGGATTGGTCCGTGGACAGCCGATTCCTGCAGACCAACGATGGAGCTGGAGAAAGATTCTTCTACAGGATGCCAAGTAAGATTCTCCATTAACCCTTTCCCCGCCATTGACAGAACACTCCATGTTTTCAGTGTTATACGCTAGGGGGCGCTATTACGCATCTTCTGAAAGAGTACAGAATCTCCAGATCAAAACACAGGCGAAGAAGAAGCAGAAACAAGCGATAGAAGCATTGCTGACGCACATGTAAATTATCCTGATCCAAACTATTCTGGGGGCCGTGAAAGTTTTGTGAAAATAAACAAAAATGCTGACGGTGGCTGGCAACTTTTTAAAAATCATGAAAAACTATTTTAAAATGTGGTTTCCTTCTAAAAGTGGGTGCTTGTGAAAAAGGTAATAGAAAAGTCATGAAAACACTTTACAATTCATTTAAATATTCCAACAGTTTTAAATATTTATGCATTTAAAATTCATGCTTTTTTAAATTAATAATAATTCTGGAAAAATCATGAAAATTAATGATGCTTTACTATTCATTTAAATTAAAAAAAGTCAGAATGTATAAATACTTAAAACTTTGAAAAAATATATAATGACTTTTTTAATTTAAACCATTTTCACGACACACTTTTGAGAAGGTTTTGATGACTTTTCCAGGTCTGGAAATCACAATTTGAAGCCTAGCAATCAAAAAAAAAATGCATAAATAGTTAATGCATAAATATTTAAATCTTTGAAAAATTATAAATTATTTATGCATTTATATTAGTACAATATTTTAATTACTAGGCTTTTCACAGTCATGAAAAACAATTTTAAAATTGTGATTTCCAAACCTGGAAAAGTCATCTAAACCTTCTCAAAAGTGTGTGCTTGTGAAAAAGATCTTGAAAATGCATTAATAATTTATGAAAAGTCTTGAAAATTAGTAACACTCTACAATTCATTTAAATTTGAAATGTCAGTATACATTATTTGTTAAAGTTTTAAATATTTATAAATTATTTAAAAATTATAATATGCAATAATATATACTTTATTATGTTATATTATATTATATTGTATTATTTATATATTATAAAATATATTAGAATTTTAATATATAATTTATAATATAATCTATTATAATATAATATATACTCATATTATTTATATATTATAATATAAGACATTTTTATCTTTTTCGAGATATTTGTACATTAAAAAGTCGATTTATTAATTTCAGGAATTGGTACTATACATGACATCCCAAAGATTCTCGTCCTGCCAACGTCATGAATCACTGAATGACTGTATATACTGTGTTTTATGAATCATGTCATGCTTACAGTATAATCGAAGATAAACCTTTGCTCCGTGTTCTTAGCCGGTAAATTCCTGCCGAAGGAGGAAGCCAAAGGAATCCACTGGATGACGTGGACATGTGTTCTCGGACCCGAGGTGAATGGAATCTGGCCTAAATATTCCAACGTCAATGACATCAATTCTGTGGACGCCAATTACAGCAGTGCTGTGCTGGTGACGGGCGACGACTTCGGCCTCGTCAAACTCTTCAGATTCCCTTGTCTTAAGAAAGGTCAGCTTACTTCTCCAGATATCGTGTCATCCATGCCCAAATAAACCAGTGTGTTCTAACAAATGTGATTCTTTCAGCTGCCAAATTCAAGAAATACATCGGCCACTCTGCCCATGTGACCAATGTGCGCTGGTCACATGACCTGCAGTGGGTTCTGAGCACGGGCGGAGCGGATCACTCTGTGTTCCAGTGGAGGTTTCTGCCGGAAGGCGTCATGAATGGAGTTTTGGAGCCACTGCTGCAAGGTGAACTAATCGCTAAACTGAATAAAAACTAGTATTGAGTTTTTAACCTTACTTTATTTTGTAAGTTTCCACTAAAATGAATCCTGTTCACAGAGGGATACGCTGACTCTAACAGCGGTGAATCCGACTCCGACCTTTCCGACGTTCCCGAACTGGACTCAGACATCGAACAGGAAGCCCAGATGAACTACGAGCGTCAGGTAAGAACTGAGAGGGTTTTATATCTGTATTTAGAGTGGCCTGTGGCCAGTGTTTTATGTAACAGACATGCTCCGCTGCTTTAATCCTGTTCCTCTCATTATTTTCACAGCTGATTGGCTGTATGCTTCCCTACTGTTGCCCTTTATGCTTATTCTGAATCTCTGAATAAGTGGATTTTGCCCTGTAACTCTTCTCCCAAACCCCCCTCAGGTGTATAAGGAAGATCTTCCTCAGCTCAAGAAGAAACTGGCTGGATCTCTGAAGAGGCAGAAAGCTCCGGACGAGGGGTTACGCCTGCAGTTCGTCCACGGGTACATTATCTGCAAACGTCATGATGCGTTTGATATGAACACAGTGTGTGTCCATGTCTTTGACACACTCACGATATCTGAATGTGTATATGTGATTTATATTTTTATCCATTCATTTTATTATGCATATTAAAAATTATAATTATATACAATAGAATATTTATTAGAATTTGTAATATATAATTTATAAAAAATATTAATTAATAATATATAATGTATAATAAAAATTATAATAAAAATTATTACAAAAATTATTACAAAATAAAATGTTTATATATATATATATATATATATATATATAAAATTATAATATATAATATAATATATACTCATATTATTTATATATTATAATATATATCAGAATTTTTAATATGTAATTTATAATATATTTGTTATATATACAGTATATATATATATATATATATATATATATATATTTAATGATTAATATATATATTATAATATGCATAATTATAATTACAATGTACAATATAATATGTACTGATATTATTTATATATTATAATATATATTAGAATTTACAATATATAATTTATAATATAATTATATGTGTGTGTGTGTATATATATATATATATATAGAATATAAAATAAAATTTTATGTATAAATCATAGTTTATATATATATATATAATTTGTAAATATATTTTTATAAAATACATAAAATATATATATTTTATATAGTATATATTATATGATTTTATATTTACAGAATGAATCCATTATAATGTCAAATTAGAGGAATAGATGAATATTAGCTTATTAATGTTAAAAGTTAAACATAATTTTATGTATATGTAAAAATGTTAACTTTCAGATAATTATATATATTTAAAAAAAATTCATATATATAGTTCATGATTGTATAATTGATATATAATTTTGTATTTGGTAAATTAATCCTTTAATTATACATTATACATATTAAAAATTATAATATATACTCATATTATCCATATAATTTATATATTTATATTATAATATAATATTTTTAATATATATTCTAAATATTTTTATATTTTATATGGTTTATATTATATGATTTTATATTTACAGAATGAATCAATTATAATGACAAATTAGATGAATAATAGCTTATTAATGTTGAAAGTTAAACATATTAATTGAATGTATATGTAGTAATGCGTTAATGTTCAGATATATGTATACAAATATTTTTTAAAAATAATTATTTTCAGTCTGTTTATCCACATTTATTTAGTTCATAATTAATATTTTATTTGACTTCTCCGGTGGTCATTGATGGGCACATGTCATGTGACGTGACGTCTCTCTCTGTGTCTCAGGTACAGGGGCTGCGACTGCAGGAATAATCTGTTTTACACTCAGGCCGGAGAGGTGGTGTATCATGTGGCGGCTGTAGCTGTGGTGTATAACAGACAGCAGCACACGCAGCGCTTTTACCTCGGTCATGATGACGATATCCTGAGCCTCACGGTGCACCCGCTGAAAGATTACGTGGCCACCGGACAGGTGAGAGATATCTAAAACAACAGGTGATTTCCAAAAAATCTGACTTTGATCATATGAATGCGCTTTGCATTATTAGATTGGATCACTATTCCTATTGCATTCAGTTGGTGATCATTTTATCCAGTGTGTATTTCTCTGTAAAGCACGTTTGTGTGTATGTCAGGTGGGTCGAGATCCGGCCATCCATGTGTGGGACATCCAGACGCTCAAGTGTTTATCTCTACTGAAGGGTCAACATCAGCGAGGGGTTTGTGCTTTAGAGTTCACAGGTCAGAATTCACTGACATCACACAAGAAGCTTTTGATATCTGAGTTAAAATTTATGTTAAATTTCAGAACTTTTTTATCATTGCATTAAAGCATTGACAACATTTTCTTATTTTAAGGAAAGTAATCCAAATTCATGTTTCCAGAATTTTATTTATATGCAAATCTTAAACAAAGCAAACTTTTTAAGCATCATTACTCCAGTCTTCAGTGTCACATGATCCTTCAGAAATCATTCTAATATGCTGATTTGCTGCTCAATTATTAACCCTTGCGTGAACTTGTGGACATTTTTGTCTTTTTCAGTTTTGTTTTTGTTTTCATAATTTCGCCTGTGTTAATGCCAACTGCATAAATTTTGGCACAAGTGTGTATTTTTATTGGAATTTTAATATTTTACCCCCATTTCCTTTAATAAATCTATTTTACACTAGTAACACAAAATAGTTCTTTTGGACAAAAATGTCCCCATTGAAACCCATTAAAACTGCCATTTTTAATTCCAGGGCCATTTAACTATAAAATTATATAAAATAAAAATTTAAAAATTTAAATTTTTACTATTTTTTTACCATATGGTGCCATTTTCTGAGATTTTTTTGAGATATCAACCTCAAATTTGCAACACAGCTTGTTTAGATGTATAGCTTTGATTTTCTAGCAGTTTTAGAGTTCAACATGTTTCATAATATATATATTTTATATAAAATTATGTTCATAAATCATTTTCATAAACCTAAACCTCTGTAACTTTTCTTTTGGTTTCACTTTTTAAACTTTTTTTTTTTTTTTTTTTTACAAGATTCTGCCATAGTTCTTTAAAATGAGACCAAACTTAAGTCTGTGCTCCCAAACTTCAATTTTTATGACATTTATTTGACACATTTCTGTCCTCTATGGACCAATGTGTAACTTTTTTTAATTGACGCACAAGGGTTAATAATGGTTCTTATTATTATCAATGTTGAAAACAGCTTTTTGATGCTTAATATTTTATATATTTTGTGGATACATTTATTTATTTTATGTCTTTACTGTCACTTTTGATGATTTTAATACGTTCTCAGTGTGCATTTATGGGTCACATTTTCTTATTTCTCTTTGAAAAATCTGTCCCATGTAGCGGACGGAAAGAGTTTAGTGTCCGTGGGAATCGATGAAGACCATTCCATAGTCATCTGGGACTGGAAAAAAGGCGAAAAACTGGCCAAATCCAGGTAAAACAAACCCATTCAATGGTAAAAAAGTATGTGCAACAAGCTGAATCATTCACGAAAGATATCCGTCGCTCTCTCTCTCTGCCATAGAGGACATAAAGATAAGATCTTTGTGGTGAAAGGAAACCCGTTCCGCATGGACAAACTGCTCACGGTGGGAATGAAGCACATCAAGTTCTGGCTGCATACAGGTAAAGACGTTCATTTAATCTGTAATATTGTGAATATTGCATCCTAAATCAAAGCAGTAGCACTTTCTTTTCAACTCAGAGGATTTCTGTTGTATGTGCAGAATCTTTTTTACTGAAATATCTGAAGCACTAGCTCTTCCCGTCCCTCTCACGGGAACATGACTGTAGGAGAATCTGCCACATCACATTGAGCCGTCAGAAGCTGATGTGACTGTTTTGTCAACTTTACCATCAGCGGTCCGTATTTCACCAATTAAATGTGAGCGAGAGCTTTTAAAAGAGCTCAGTGAGTGAAAACAAAGTGCTCAAATAGCTGAATTACTCTCAGCGGTGACTTACGTTTAGGATGATTTTTCCTCTTGCTGATTTAAACACATTTGCTTAATGTATGTTTCTCATCGCAGGAGGAGGTTTAACATTTAAGAGGGGCATTTTTGGAAATCTTGGCAAGCAAGAGACCATGATGTCCGCCTGCTACGGTCGCTCGGAGGATCTGGTGTTTTCTGGGGCGACTACGGGTGACGTGTACATCTGGAAAGACACCACGCTCATGAAGAGCATCAAAGCTCACGATGGCCCTGTGTTTGCTATGTGCTCTCTGGATAAGGTGTGTTCAAGATTCAAGATTTTATTTGTCAAATATACAGTTACAGAATACAACTTGCAGTGAAATGTAAACCTGGTAAGCAGCTTAGACTGTGCGTTAGATATAAATAAACTGTAGGTGAAAATGGTCAAATAAGATGAACATGAGAAATAATAAAAGAAGTGATAATGAAAACAGAAGTGATAGTAAACAAAATCTCAATAAGGTAAGTAGGATTTTATATATGTGTGTGTGTGTGTGTGTGTGTGTGTGTGTGTGTGTGTGTGTGGAAATAATAGAATAAATTAAGATATAAAATGCAAGAAATAATGAAAGAAATAACAATTAAAAAATTAAAATAATAAACAAAATTGATTTATTAATATATTTATATATATATGTATAAATAATAAAATAAATAATAATGAAAAATATGTAGTAATAATAATAATAAACAAAATATGATAAAGGTAAGTAGGATATATATATATATATATATATATATGAAACAAAAACTGAAAATATAAAATGTAAGAAATAATAAAAAACAATGAAAGAGTAGGTAATAATATTAATAATCAAATTAATAAGGCAAGTAGGATTATATATAGATGTATGTATATTGTTTGTATATTATAATATATATTTTCAATATAGAATTTATAATATAATTATATGTTTATATATATAGAGAGAGAATATAAAATAAAATTTTATGTATAAATCATAATTTGTAAATATTTAATATATATATTCAATATAATATATTTTTTATTTTATATATATATATATATATATATATATATATATGATTTTATATTTACAGAAGGAATCCATTATAATGTCAAAGTAGATGAATACTAGCTTGTTAATGTTAAAAGTTAAACATTAATTTTATGTATATGTAATAATGTTTACTTTTAGATAATTATATATATATATATATATATATTTTTTTTTTTTTAAATATATATATATTCAATGTTTATCCACATTTATATAATTCATAATTGACTGTTTAATTGATATATAATTTTGTATTTAGTGAATAAATCCATTATAAATTATACATATTAAAAATTATAATATATACTCATATTATCCATATAATTTTTATATTTTATATGGTTTATATTTACATAATTTAATATATATATATATATATATATATATATATATATATATATATATATATATATATATATAATAGAATAAATAAAGAAATAAGATACAAGAAATAATGAAAAAATATATATAAATATATATGTTATGACCTAAAGGGTTTTGTGACGGGGGGTAAAGATGGAGTTGTGGAACTGTGGGACGACATGTTCGAGAGATGTCTGAAGACCTACGCCATCAAGAGGGCGGTGCTCTCGCCTTCGTCGAAGGGTATGTTCCTGTGCAGCACTTTAGGCTCAGTGAAGAACTGTTTTAGCTTTATAGAGATCTTGAGTTGATACATGAAGTTTGTGTAATTCAGTTTAACTCTCAGGTTTTCCTCACATAGAGTCACACTTGTGATCCTCCGCAGTCAAAACAATAAGCATAACTTTTTTTTTAAATGCAACAAATCTTAGTTTCTTGTTCCTCTGGGGTTTTTTTAGGACTGCTGTTAGAGGACAACCCCTCCATCAGAGCGATCACTCTGGGACACGGACACATTCTGGTGGGCACCAAGAACGGAGAGATCCTGGAGATCGACAAGAGCGGCCCCATGACTTTACTCGTACAGGTGTGTTTCACGGTCAAAAATAAAGCTGCAGATCCAGAAGAAAAAGATGGTCAAACCAACGTAGGAGCCCAGGCTGGTCAACTAGTTCAAAATGTTCATTATTTACATGTTTGAATTTAGCAGATGCTTTTATCCAAAGTGACAAAAAGAAATTTGCGGCAGCTTCCATTTTTATTACTGATATTTTGCACCAGGAAGTGACAGTTTTGTTGACTTAAACACATGGGATGAAAACGGTTCTTTATTCACAAATGTATTCCAGTTAAATTCGCAACTTTGGATGTCTGTATTGTGTTTTATGTGTGTTTTAAGGGTCATATGGAGGGGGAAGTTTGGGGTCTGGCGGCTCATCCACTGCTGCCCATTTGTGCCACTGTGAGTGACGACAAAACGCTGCGGATCTGGGAGCTCTCGGCCAACCATCGAATGGTGGCCGTCCGGAAACTTAAGAAAGGTACATGATCACTCACATGACATGAACAGATAACCTTCTGCCAGTGGGTATGATTTATGCGATGCGGAAAACACGGACAGAATTGCAGAATCCAGTCATAAAAATTTGGATGAATAAATCAAAAGCAGATCTGTACGCTTAATCAAATACTAGCAGGTCAACATCACGAACACTGGTTTCATTTTGTTGATGTGTCTGTTTGTAGGTGGCAGATGCTGTGCCTTCTCCCCAGACGGAAAAGCCTTAGCGGTGGGTCTAAACGACGGCAGCTTCCTGGTGGTCAATGCAGACACGCTGGAAGACATGGTGACCTTTCACCACAGGAAGGAGATCATCTCTGACATCAGGTTCTCTCAAGGTAACCATCTAGATGTAGTTAAACTGGGCATCCCTGATTCAGTGTCATGTATTACATTAATCCTGGGACGTGTTTGTTTTTGCTTTTTAATTATGCAGTGCTAACAAGACCCTCGTTTAGATTTGTAGCTCAAGAGCTGAATTTATCTTGTGAGCTTTGACCCACAAAGTTAGACATTTTTAAATCCCAAAAATAAAATAAATTATTTCACAATAAAATTAGTTTTTGTATATGGAAGTCGAAAGAGATTGTGTCCCTGGAGGGGTCAAATGAGGAGATTCTTTATTTGTGTTGAATATATTAAAGGTTTTTTTTTTATATATATATACATTGATAATAAAATAATATTAATAAAATAATATAAATTAGTAATTAATGTTTCAATTCATATTAACATATTAAGTGATAATAAAATAATATAATTTTAATAAAATAAATTATATATAATATATTTATATATATTTATGTATATAGATAATAAAAAATATAAATTATTACTTTATTATTAATTATTTTCAATTAATATAACATTAAGTGATAATAAAATAATATAAATTATATATATATATAATTGATAATAAAATAATGTAAATTTTTATTATTTTCAATATTAACATATTAAGTAATAATAAAATTATTTTATTTTATTGAAATAATATAAATAATATATATACATTTATATTAATAATAATATATATAAATATATATATTATATATATAAATTTATAAATATATATGATTGATAATAAAATAATTTATATTATTAATTAATATTATTAATTGTTTTTAATTATTATGAACATTAATTGATAATAAAATAATATAAATAATATTAATTATAAAATATAATTTATAATAAAATATAAAATTATATTTATATTTTCTATTAAAAACACGTATATAATATAATTATAATTGTTTTCAATTAATATTAACATATTAATTGATAATAAAATAATATAATTTTATATATACATTATATATATATAAAATTGATAATAAAATTATATAAATTATTAATTGTTTTTAATTAATATGAACATATTAATTGATAATAAAATAGAAATAATATAATTTATAATAAAATATCATTTATAATAATAAAATAAAAATATATCATTTATATTATTTTATTAAAAAACGTATATATAATAATAATTATTGTTATATTTATTTATTATTACATTATTTTGATGGCTGCATAAAGCATGTAATATATGTAATATTTTCCTGCTTTTATATTGAAGATGCTGGAAAATACCTCGCCGTGGCCTCCCACGACTCGTTTGTGGACATTTATAACGTTCTGACCAGTAAGAGGGTGGGCATCTGTAAAGGAGCGTCCAGCTGCATCACACATGTGGACTGGGACGTGCGCGGTAATCCTCACATACCGAACACACAAATATACATTCAAGCAGTAATATGCAACTAAATGTCTATCTGCATGTAATGACAGGAAGAATTAATCTGCACATACATAATTTTGCTTTGGCAACAGTAGAACAGCACCTGCAGAAATCCATCATTTTAGCAAAGAAAGAAATAAAAACATTTTTTCTGTGCACAAATGCAGGAAAACTGCTTCAAGTCAACACTGGTGCCAAAGAGCAGCTATTTTTCGAAGCTCCACGTGGAAGACGACAAACTATCAGCAGTTCAGAGGTAGAGAAACCTGACACACAACCAGTTATACATGACTAACTCCAGCGCTGTAACCGTGTGGTCGTCTGTGTTTGTGTGCGTTCAGTCTGAGAAGATGGAATGGGCCACATGGACATCAGTGCTGGGCGCCACCTGTGAGGGCATCTGGCCCACAATCAGCTTCGTCAACGCCTCTTCACTTACCAAAGACAAGAAGCTGCTGGCCACCGGAGACGACTTTGGCTTCGTCAAGCTCTTCAGCTTCCCCTGCAAGGTCTGATAGCGGCACAATCACATCGTATATTCATATACACTGCCATTCAGAAGTTTGGGGTCTGTACGATTTTTTTAGTTTGTGAACCCTCACCAAGGCTGCATTTATTTGATAAATAATACAGTAAAAATTGTGAAATAATTTTTACAAATTAAAATAGCTGTTTTCTATGTGAATATGTTTTAAAATATAATTTATTCCTGTGATCAAATATGGATTTTCTGCTCACCAAGGCTGCATTTATTTGATCAAAATTACAGTAAAAATTGTGAAATATTATTAAATTTTATAACAGCTGTTTTCTATGTGAATATGTTTTAAAATATAATTTATTCCTGTGATCAAATATGGATTTTCTGCTCACCAAGGCTGCATTTATTTGATCAAAATTACAGTAAAAATTGTGAAATATTATTAAATTTTATAACAGCTGTTTTCTATGTGAATATGTTTTAAAATATAATTTATTCCTGTGATCAAATATGGATTTTCTGCTCACCAAGGCTGCATTTATTTGATCAAAATTACAGTAAAAATTGTGAAATATTATTAAATTTTAAAACAGCTGTTTTCTATGTGAATATGTTTTAAAATATAATTTATTCCTGTGATCAAATATGGATTTTCTGCTCACCAAGGCTGCATTTATTTGATCAAAATTACAGTAAAAATTGTGAAATATTATTAAATTTTAAAACAGCTGTTTTCTATGTGAATATGTTTTAAAATATAATTTATTCCTGTGATCAAATATGGATTTTCTGCTCACCAAGGCTGCATTTATTTGATCAAAATTACAGTAAAAATTGTGAAATATTATTAAATTTTAAAACAGCTGTTTTCTATGTGAATATGTTTTAAAATATAATTTATTCCTGTGATCAAATATGGATTTTCTGCTCACCAAGGCTGCATTTATTTGATCAAAATTACAGTAAAAATTGTGAAATATTATTAAATTTTAAAACAGCTGTTTTCTATGTGAATATGTTTTAAAATATAATTTATTCCTGTGATCAAATATGGATTTTCTGCTCACCAAGGCTGCATTTATTTGATCAAAATTACAGTAAAAATTGTGAAATATTATGAAATTTTAAAACAGCTGTTTTTTATGTTAATATATTGTAAAATGCAATTTATTCCTGTGATCAAAGCTGAATTTTCAGCATCATTACTCCAGTCTTCAGTGTCACATGATCCTTCAAAAATCATTTTAATATGATTTGCTGCTTAAGAAACATTTATGATTATCAAATGTTGAAAACAGTCATATTTCTGTGGAAACTGTGATATATTTTTATTTTTATTAATGCTTTTTGTTTTATACAGGGTCAGTTTGCCAAGTTTAAGAAGTACGTGGCTCACAGTGCCAATGTGACAAATGTACGATGGTCCAATGATGATGCAATGCTGCTGTCGGTAGGCGGGGCCGACACGGCCCTCATGATCTGGGCGAGAGAGGGGATTGGTCCACGCGAGAGCAAAGCCGTGGACAGTGAGGAATCAGATGACGACCCTGAAGAGGATGGAGGTGATGTTTTTGTTTTTGTTTGCGAGAATAAAATGAATTTAAAGCTTTTATTTGACAAACGTCTGTGTGTTTAGGGTACGACAGTGACGTCGCTCGGGAGAAGAACATGGATTACACGACGAAGATCTACGCCGTCAGTATAAGACAAATGACAGGCGTAAAGCCACACCAACAGCAGAAGGAGATCCTAGTGGATGAACGGTGGGAAAAGCCACATAAATTATAATAATGAGGAAGAACATCATTTTGTCTCAGTGATTGCGTTCATTCATGTTGAAACTCCATTAATTGTTTCCTGCAGACCTCCAGTGAGTCGCGCTGCACCGTTACCTGAAAAACTGGTGAAGAACAACATCACAAAGAAGAAGAAAATCGTCGAGGTGGGGCGGGTTCTGAGCTCATGAAGATATAACCTTGTCCTCATTATTCTCAGTGCGTGCGATCATATCTGTGTGTTCACAGGAGCTCTCTCTGGACCATGTGTTTGGCTACAGAGGCTTTGATTGTCGAAACAACCTTCACTACCTCAATGATGGAGCTGACATCATCTTCCACACGGCTGCTGCTGCTGTTATTCAGAACCTCTCTGCTGGTACAGTCGTGACCGTTGACCCCTGAACTCTGGATCGCTGTCTGATTCTTGTCTCAACGTTTTGCAAATGTGCTAGAAGTTTTTGAAGATTTTGAAATAGGCTTTATGGGTTTGTGGGCGTGTCTTCTGAGACTAGTCTGATTCCAGATCTGATGTGAGGCGCTGCTGACCTCTAGAGGCTGCAGGTGGAACTGCATTTCTGTTTCAGGAAAAAGTGCAACAAAAAGCTAAATTAACTAAATCAGTTTTAGTTAGAAAATCAGCATATTAGAATGATTTCTGAAGGATCATGTGACACTGAAAATTCAGCTTTGATCACAGGAATAAATTACTTTATAAAATATATTCAAACAGAAAACAGTTATTTTAAATTGTAATAATATTTCACAATATTACTGTTTTTACTGTATTTTTAATTAAATAAATGCAGCCTTGGTGAGCAGACCAAACATCTTTTATATATATATATATATATATATATATATATATATATATATATATACTAAAAAAAGGTATATATTATATATAAATTCAGTTTTATATATATACTCTCGTTTATATATATATTAATTATATGTTTAATTTAAATTTATAACTAGTATATACAGTACCGTTCAAAAGTTTGGTGTCAGAAAGATTTTGTTTTTGTTTTTTTTTAAAGAAATTAATACTTTTATTCAGCAAGGATGCAATAAATTGATCAAAAGTGACAGTAAAGATGTTCTTTTCACAGTTTCCACAATGTTTTCAACATTAATAATAATCATAAATGTTTCTTGAGCAGCAGATCATCATATTAGAATGATTTCTGAAGGATCATGTGACACTGAAGACTGGAGTAATGATGCTGAAAATTCAGCTTTGATCACAGGAATAAATTACACTTCACTATATATTCACATAGAAAACAGTTATTTTAAACAGGAATAATATTTCGCATTTTTTACTGTATTTTGATCAAATGCAGCCTTGGTGAGCAGAAGAGACTTCTTTCAAAAACATTTAAAAATCTTACAGATTCCAAATTTGCAAATTTTACTAAAATAATATTGCAGTGTGACAAATGTCTTTCTGTTGTTTTGATGCATGCACAATCTTTATACAAGGATTGGAGAATTATTTCAGATGTTTTTAGATGAAGCAGTGCTTGTGATTTGCAGGTACTCAGAGCTTTTATCTGGAGCACACGGATGACATCCTCTGCCTGACTGTCAATCAACATCCCAAATATCAAAACATCATCGCCACGGGTCAGATCGGTGAGTGTGCGCATGTACAGCAGATCTATTGATGCAGATTGATGTGATTTTCACCATCTGAATCATTTTCATTCGCTTACGTTTGCTTCTTTCAGCGTGCACTGCTTGATTTGTGTTGATAACAAGCCTGCTTGTGATTTTGCAAATACTTTGAATCTCTCATGTATTCTGCTTTGGCACTAAGAGCAGCTTCTCTCATTTTTGTTCGTCACTGTCTCATCCTCTCATCCAACACACCGACACACAGGCGACATCACCGATCTGCCAGGTAGGACAGCAGAAACCTCCTGCGATCTGACTGCATTTCATCCCACTGACCTTTTGTGCTTGATTCCAAAAATCCAGGACAGATTGTTTTTTTGGGGCTCTAAACTAGAACACATGCATTTCTGCTTTTAAAGCAATGATCAGTGTTCGGTTTATGATGTCAAAATGATAAAATCACTTTTAATAGTTGCATCACACTCCAGTATTAGCAGTTAAATGCATGGCAAATATGGTAACCACCCACAAGTTCATGCTTCTAGAAGAATAAATTAAATAAGAATAGCTTAAAAATAACATCAACTAAAATAATGCAGCTCAAATAACATGTTTGAGCAGAATAATTCATATAAATTCTTTAACAAAAATGCAAACTTCAGATTAAAATAATCAATCCTCTCATTCCCCTTGTGTTTTATGACCTGGTTTCATTAAACACCATCGCAATGAAGAATACATGTTTGTATGAAGCATCATGCAGCAAGAGAAGCTTGATTTTCTATCATCTCAGAAATAATTTTAGATAGAGTCATGATGCTCTTTCCCTCCCTCAGGACTGGAATACATATCTAACGTTGGCATGTGTTTGTTCTGTCATATTACAAACCCTGAGGACCATCATTACCACCCCATAATAGTCATCCCAAACTCATCCTACTGCTTCAGCAGTGTTGGGGAGTAACTAACTAAAAATGTTAGCGACACTGTTAACTAAATTTTTTCCACTTGTTTAAGGTCAGTACATTTTTAAGGACAATAGTTGTTTTTAAATTAGAGTAGCTTTTCCAGTAACAGGCTTATTTTTTCAAGCTATAGTAGTGATGAATATTTAATTAAATGCTGCTTTTTATCAGTGTTTTAGAATATTTATTTTTATGCATTTATATATGCATTTTTTGCATTTATTCATGCATTTATTTATGCGTTTATTTATGCATTTATTTTCACATTTATTCATGCATTTATTTTTGCATTTATGCATTTATTTTTGCATTTATTTTTGTGTTTATTTATGCATTTATTTTTGCATTTATTTATGCATTTATTTTTGCATTTATTTATGCATTTATTTTTGTGTTTATTTATGCATTTATTTATGCATTTAGTGCATTTATTTCTGTTTGTTAAAAAAATCATTAAAAATCCTAATTGTTTTTGTGCCAGAAAAATACAGCTCTGATTGAATAATAAAGTTATATTCTAAAATATCTAAAATATAAAAAAATTACTTCTTTTAAATAGCTTCAGTGTAGTTAACTGCTTCCCACCACTGTTTATATATATATAATCCACAATATTTGCAATGTGTTCTAATAAACCTAATGGGTTGTATTTGTCAGATGTTCTTGTACTGAAAAGAAGAGTTTGTGAAGCAGCTCTGAGTATTGACGGTGATGATGTGTCTGTGTTCCTGTAGGTCTGGCGCCGTCCATTCACGTTTGGGACGCCATGAGTAAACAGACGCTGTCTGTGCTGCGCTGCTCTCACGCCAAAGGACTCGGATACGTCAACTTCAGCGCCACGGGAAAACTCCTGCTGTCTGTGGGAGTGGATCCCGAGCACACCATCACTGTGTGGAGATGGCAGGAAGGTGTGTGTGAACGACGGCTCCACTCATTTATTTTACTCAATCTCACTCGCCAAGACCCATTTCTCAACAGTTTTCAAAACTCTTCGCTCAGTTCTCTTAAACAACTTTCAGCTTGGCATAGCTGTTAATTTCACATTCATAATGCACTAAAACTACTAAAACACTTGTTTGAGGTTGAATCATTGGCAGCCAATGAAGACCATTATGCAAATCTGTTACAAACCTATGTAGGTTCAAGCAGGAAGTAAAACTGGAATTACTGACGACTCATTTCAGGCAGTTCAAAATTGCTTCTTTCTTTTAGTAGACAATAACTGTATTTATCTGCACATTAATATTTGAAACTTTGCAGACCTTTTACATTCACAGACAGGGCACTTTAAGTTTAACTAAAAATAGCCACACTATTAACTACATTTTTGTCATTTGTTTAAGGTCAGTACATTTTTAAGGACAATAGTTGTTTTTAAATTAGAGTAGCTTTTCCAGTAACAGGCGATGCTTTTCAAGCTATACTGTAGCATGATGAATATTTAATTAAATGCTGCTTTTCATGAAAGTGTTTTCGACTATTTATTTTTTTATGCATTTATTGATGCATTTAGTCGTTTATTTTTGCATTTATTGATGCATTTAGTCATTTATTTTTGCATTTATTGATGCATTTAGTCGTTTAATTTTTGCATTTATTGATGCATTTAGTTGTTTATTTTTGCATTTGTTGATGCATTTAGTGCATTTATTTTTGCATTTATTGATGCATTTAGTTGTTTATTTTTGCATTTGTTGATGCATTTAGTGCATTTATTTTTGCATTTATTGATGCATTTAGTTGTTTATTTTTGCATTTATTGATGCATTTAGTGCATTTATTTTTGCATTTATTGATGCATTTAGTCGTTTATTTTTGCATTTATTGATGCATTTAGTGCATTTATTTTGCATTTAGTGCATTTATTTTGCATTTATTTTTGTATTTATTGATGCATTTAGTGCATCTATTTTTGCATTAATTGATGCATTTAGTGCATTTATTTTTGCATTTATTGATGCACTTATTTATGCATTTATTGATGCAAAATATAAAAAAATACTTTTTTAAATAGCTTCAGTTTAGGTAACTGTTTATATGTATAAACAAAAAGCATAATAGGGGCACTTTAAGTTTAACTGTTTTAAACGTGCAGATTTGCCTGTAGGTACACAGTGTTTTGGGGACGTTTGTATCTAAATGAGCAAGTAATTCATGTAATTTGAAAGATGTAGTCACTGAATGCATTTTGTGCCAAAACAATGATAAATGATCCACGGTTTACAGCTAACCCACATAGATTGCTGTTTTTTTCACTGTGTGAGAGTTTTGATGAAGTGAGTATTGAGAAATTAGTTCTAGCTATTGTAAGAAACTGAAATGCTTGCACTTGTGTTCTCAGGCTCACGGGTTTGCAGTAAAGGCGGTCACACAGACCGGATCTTTGTGGTGGAGTTCAGGCCCGATTCGGACACTCAGTTTGTGTCTGTGGGAATCAAACACATCAAGTTCTGGACGCTGGTCGGAGGGTCTCTGCTGTATAAGAAAGGAGTGATCGGAGCGGTGGAGGACGGCCGGATGCAGACCATGCTGTCTGTTGCGTTTGGAGCCGTGAGTCATTCTCATTCATGGATATTATCAGAAATAATATGAAGCAGCACGACTGATTTCAACATTGATAATAATCAGAAATGTTTAATCATATTAGAATGATTTCTGTGATTTCATGTGACAGTGTATAAGATTGTTTCTCTTGTGTGTCATGTCTCACAGAATAACCTGACGTTCACCGGGGCCATTAACGGTGACGTGTACGTGTGGCGGGAGCACTTCCTGGTGCGTGTGGTGGCTAAAGCTCATACTGGACCAGTGTTCACCATGTACACGACGCTTAGAGACGGACTCATAGTGACCGGAGGCAAAGAGAGACCGTGAGTTCAATAATATGCATGCTAATAAGCAACTAATTAATAGTGAGAATTGAACCCTAAACTAAAGTGTTACTGTTGGTTTTATATGTCTTTTAAACCATTTTCAACTTAAAAAATGTATTTAGTCACCATAAAGATAAAAATAGCTCATTTTTCTTACATCTTGAATACAAAAGTTCAAAAGTCTGGAGTTGGTAAGATGTTTTTGAAAGAAGTCTCTTCTGCTCACCATTTATTTGATCAAAAATACAGTAAAACTTGTGAAATATTATTACAATTTAAAATAACAGTTTTCTATGTGTATATATTGTAAAATATAATTTATTCCTGTGATCAAAGCTGAATTTTCAGCATCATTACTCCAGTCTTCAATGTCACATGATCCTTCAGAAATCATTCTAATATGATGATTTGCGGCAGTGTAAGTGTACATATTGTCGAACAATTTTTCTTTGTAGTAGTACATCAATATTATTACTGTAAATATGTGCAGGACTAAAGAGGGCGGTGCTGTGAAACTGTGGGATCAGGAAATGAAGCGGTGCAGAGCGTTTCAGCTGGAGACGGGACTTCCTGTAGAGACGGTCAGATCTGTCTGCAGAGGAAAGGTCAGCCGTGCTTCTGGTTTATGCAAACTTCACATGGAAATAAACACTGTTTTTGCCTCATTTGAGTTATTAGCATCAAAAAAAGAGTTGTTCTGTGTGACTGTGTTCATTTAAAGTGTTAGTTTCGTAGACAGACAATAGCGTGATGTCTCTTTATTGGATGAAAGGGAAAGATCTTGGTGGGAACGAAGGATGGAGAGATCATCGAGGTGGGAGAGAAGAACGCCGCCTCCAACACCATGATAAACGGACACACGCAGGGACGCATCTGGGGTCTGGCCACACACCCCTCCAAAGATGTCTTCATTTCCGCCAGCGATGATGGAACCATCCGGATCTGGGACCTGGCAGATAAGGTGAGGGATTGTGGATCCTTTCTGAAGGATCATGTGACACTGAAGACACTGAAAATTCAGCTTTGATCACAGGAATAAATTACATTTTACTATATATTCACATAGAAAACAGCTATTTTACATTGTAAAAATATTTCACAGTTTTTACTGTATTTTTGATCAAATAAACGCAGTCTTGGTGAGCAGAAGAGACTTATTTTTGAATGGCAGTGGATATCTATTAATACATTGTGAATTTTTTTTCTGTCTCCCAGAAACTTCTGAACAAAGTCAGTCTGGGTCATCCGGCAAAATGCACAGCGTACAGTCCGAACGGTGAAATGGTGTCCATCGGGATGGAGAACGGAGAGTTCATCGTGCTGCTGGTGAATTCACTGACTGTATGGGGCAAAAAGAGAGACCGCAGCGTGGCCATCCAGGACATACGGTCAGATACATCACTGCTTGTCAAATACAGGGCGAAGAGCTTGATCAAGCCAACTAAATATTAAAAATTAGGGATGCACCAATTATTTTCACTATCGGCGAATAATCAGGGCCGATTATACCCTGTCAATCAAAAGGGGACAGAAAAACGTGTCCGACTGCAACTCATACTGTGTGTGAAGAAAATCTGGTGTTGAATTTAGGGCTGTCAAAGTTAACACAACAATAGCGCATTAACAGCAGGCTCTTTTTGACCCTATGAATCACCCGTAGTTCAAGTCAGGGTTGCCAGATTCGTGTTTTTTCCCCTACACCAAACATTATTTGTAGCGCCTCTCATCCAATAATTGCAAATATATTTGTGCTTGTTACTTTTGATAAGAAACAAAGTTTCCACTTTCAAATTCTGTCCATTTTATTATAAAATGCAAATAATAAATAGCGTTTTGATGCTCTTAAATGTGACATGACAGATCGCTGTAGTGACTCAGAGTCTTTTTTTCCACTTTACTACTAGTTATAGCATGAAAAAACATGCATGAACATCAAAAGGTATGATGAAAAATACAGTACAATTTAATGAAGTGTATTATGAAAGACGCCAAGAAAACAGCAACATCATTTAACGTCACATTTACCTCAGGAAAGTTATTCAATATTCACACTTAATTAGTTATAAAAAAGCTTATTTACTATTTATTATATTTGTATGTTTGAATAAATGTTTTCACTGTATGTGCAACCGAGTTATACAAACATTTCAGTTTTTATTTGAGTGTAATTATTATATCTGAAAATAAATAGCAGTTGAATATAATAGTTTGGGCTCTGATGTCAATTTTAACCTCTTATAATATAGAAATGTACCAAATAAGAGGGTTCCCTGTGTAGTTTAAGAAAAACAAACTTTATCGGTATCAGAAATCATTCTAAATAATCGGTAATATCAGCTGAGAACTTTAGTATCTGTGCATCTCTAATTAAAATACATGATCAAAATTATTAAAAGATACATTTACTTGAGAAGAAAATGACTTAAAATATTAAGTTTAATTTACTAAAATTGATCAAATTTAAGCAAGTTTTTGCTTAAAACAAGAAAAAATATGTCAACGGGGAAGAAAAATAATAAAATAATAGTTTATTTTTCTGAAACACTGACATGATTTTTTCAGAAACCGAGACATTTTGCTTCTCAAGTAAGTGTATCTTGATTCAAAAATGTTTAGATATTTTAAACAGTAAACAAGACAAAAATACTGAGCAAGAATAACATGTTTTCAGTGCATAAATTGGATCGTGACGTTTCAAGCAGTGTTCGTCCTGTTGTCTTCACACAGGTTCAGTTCTGATAACCGGCTGCTGGCCGTCGGATCGGTGGAGTGTGCGGTAGATTTCTACGATCTCACTCTGGGTCCGGCTCTCAATCGCATCGGCTATTGCAAAGATATTCCTGGCTTTGTGATCCAGCTGGACTTCTCCGCTGACAGCAAATACATCGAGGTATAAATGATAATAAGTGATAATGTTGTAAAACATGGCAGGTATAGTTTATAAATAAAGTGCATTAATGGAGGTCATGTGTTCAGGTCTCTACAGGCTCATATAAGCGGCAGGTTCATGAGGTTCCCAGCGGTAAGATCATCACAGAACAGGCCCTGATTGACAGGATCACCTGGGCTACATGGACCAGGTGAGACACGGATCTGTATATAAACGTAGCAATGTTGATGCGTGATACTGTGGTAAACTGTTTCTCCTGTACAGTGTTCTGGGTGACGAGGTTTTGGGCATCTGGCCGCGTAACGCAGAGAAAGCAGATGTGAACTGCGCCTGTGTTTCTCACGCCGGGCTGAACGTGGTCACCGGAGATGATTTTGGTCTCGTGAAGCTCTTCGACTTCCCCTGCTCGGAGAAATTTGTAAGTCAACTCGTAACTCAAGTCAAATTTATTCATAGCGCTACTTTGTGATGTTGTTCTGTAACCTACGGGAGAATAGCTGATTTGCCGTACGTGACAGATTAGGTAAGTAAATGTTATGTTTAACGTTATGTGGCGTTGTAATTGTATCCGTATATTATTGGGAGTTTACTTCCAGTAGCCATTGCTAAAAAACCTTATTATTAACCATATTAAGTCAGAATAGAAATGACATAAATTAGCATAAATCAGAAAGAGAATTTACAAATGTTTTATATACTCTTTTATTATATACCAGTTATCAATGTAAAGCTGCTTTGACACAATCTGCATTGTAAAAAGCGCTATATAAATAAAGGTGACTTGACTTGACTATATAATAATAAGGATAAATATAGCTGCAAGCAGCAATTATCGGGGTTCAAGCACTTTAAGTCCTTTAAGCACATGCGTAAAAAGGTATTCTGTTTTATTTAACAAGCCTGTAACCATCTCGATCATAGATTGAAAAGATCATTTACAGCAAATACAGGCAATTTACCATAGGAAATATATGGTTTTTAAAGCTTTTTTACAGTTATAGCGCCACCTATGGTCTGCTCTCCATAAAAGTTTGCATGCTTGTTTAGTGTCATATGTCACATGCGCTCACCTAATTTTGTGTAGTTTTTAAGTTTCTGTTTAGGAATTATAAGCTTTTTTGTACAATTAGTCACGCCCATTTTCTAAATGACCCTATTATAGACATCCAAATGCAAAAGTTGAACTTTTTTATTGAAATTGTGCTGCAGTGGTTTTATCGAGGTTTAGTGGAAAAAACTAGGACTAGTTCACGAAAGTAGGTTTTTCAAATAATCTCCAATATTTAACGAACGATTCGTTTGACAGCAGTGGTCCCAAAGGCAAAGTTGCTCAGAATGAGTTCTATTAAATGGTATGAATATTGTGTGCATGTTTAAAAATTACAATCCTTTACACACCTGAAAAGCACAATGCCACCCCCTGGTGGCCGATATATTTTGAATTTCTAAGTTTCGTTCCAATCGGCCTCTGTTAACCTCGTCTGACAGACGCTCGAAATTCATTGGCTGATGGCAGCCATGTTTTCCAAGACACACAAATGTCCTCATAGACAATTGCAGCACATTGGACAAAGTCACTGCATGCCAATTTTCAAGTAAATCAGACTGACTGTTGCGTAGCTATAACCATTTTCGTGTTTTTTCCATTTTATAGCGCCATCAAGTGGCCAGTCGTAGCATCCTTTTTCACACGACTACAGACTGAGCCCATACATAGATGGGCCGCGTTTGGTGAAATGATCTCATTCCGTTCACTTAAAGCGGCCACGCCCATTTTGAACGTTTTGGTGACTTTTGACTTTTTTCCGATAATTATTGATCTTGCTGCACTGGTTTGGTTCCGATCAGGCGAAAAATCTAGGACTAGTTTGCAAAAGTAGGGTTTTGAAAAAATCCGAAATACCCAAAAATTTTAATCGAGTACAAGACATTCGTCTCGAGCCAAAGATTCCAACGATATAAGACACTTGAGTCACCGACGACGAACGTTTTAGAGGTTTTGAGCCATTTCGTACTTTTCACCACTGTAGCGCCACCATCAGACCGATTGAGGGAAAGCCTCTGTGACATTGTAGACAGGGTGGGTACTACGACCCTCAAAGTCTCTACGACTTTAGGTTTGGTCTGCCCGATCACTTTTAGGTCAGAATGCTGATCTTTGAAAATCCTAACATTTACAATGGGGTTTCAGAGCTACACACTTGAACTATAGACTGTAAAAAAAAAAATGGACGACACACCTCCACTCTTTTCCATCGTAGAAAAGTGAAGCCGCCAATGTCCCGATATAGCGCTGACATCTTGTGCTGATTCGAAATCCAATTCTGCGCAGTAGTGAGCATGAAGTTTAACCTTGCGCTATCAAGGCCCCGCCCACACTTTTTTATGCACATGAAAAGCACGATGTCGCCCCCCAGTGGCCAATTTCTTTAGAATTTCTCACAGGCCTCTAGGGCCGTGAATCACACAGGCCCAGCGAGTTTTGTTCCAATCGGCCTCTGTTAACTTTGTCTGACAGCCGCTTGAATTTCATTGGCCGACGGCGGCCGTGTTTTTCAAGATACACGAATGTCCTCATAGATGATCAAAGCACCTTGGACAAAGACACCGCATGCCGATTTTCAAGTAAATCAGACTTACTGTTGCGTAGCTATAGCCGTTTTCGAGTTTTTTTCCATTTTATAGCGCCACCAAGTGGCCAGTCATAGCATCCTTTTTCACACAACCACAGACTGAGCCCATACATAGATTGACCGAGTTTGGTGAAATTATCTCATTCCGTTCTAAAAAGAGAGCCTTTTTACTAAAAGTGGAAATGGGCGTGCCATTTTAAACGTTTTGGCGACTTCGACTTTTTTCGATAATTATTGACAGCTCATTATGTCGGTGTGAAACAAACAGTTTTGGAAATGTTGAAATTAAAATGAAAGCTCCAATCTCCTCCAGAAAATCCTGGAAAAAGTCAGTTGGTGCCTCAGTGTCGTGACTACTTCGCTCAGAGAAGCTGTCAATCATGACGCCACACCCCCGTTTTCATAGCATCAAATAACAAACTAAACCCAAACTTATTAAAAAAAAAACGAGCATTTGAACTGATAAAAACTACATAAAATGACAAAAACCGTCTTTGGAAAAAATGATTTGAAGTGTAATTTAATTGTTTAGTTCCATTAAATTATATGGAGAGGGCGGGGTTTATAACCTATACTGGGACCAACCACCCGGGGGCGATCAAGATGCTTTGGCTTCACTTTTCAGGACTTGTGCAGCATGTTTGGCTTGAATCCCTAACAAATAAAATATATATATTACCCGTATTATTAACCATTTGTGATTTTTACTAATGGTTTGCGTTTCTTCACAGGCCAAACACAAGCGTTACTTCGGACACTCTGCCCACGTGACCAACATCCGTTTCTCTTATGACGACAAATATGTGATAAGTGTAGGAGGCAACGACTGTAGGTGAGCTGACGTCCATCCGTCTGTCTGTCTGTCTGTCTGTCAGTCTGAACTCTTATTAACGCATCTCCTCCGTCTCTCAGTGTGTTCGTGTGGAGATGTATCTGATTCCCGGCCGACAGCTCCAGCGTCCGGATGCTGCACTGCACTGTTATGCTGCGTTTTACCCCTCTAGACCTGATGGAGGATGGATGTGTGAGAGACGAGAGGGTTTTTAACATTCTGTGAAGTGCAATGTTTACGCTCACGTGTACTTAAAAAAATATACACTCATAAATCATGCCAATATTTCAGAAATAAATGTATTTTTTGTTTGGATTCTGAAGTGCCTTGGAGACACAGTTTGCTGATCTTTGCCCCGAAATGTTCACATGATGCATATATGGTGCTAAATGGAATATGTCCACTTAGAGCTTTTTAAAATTATTTTAAAAACCATGCATTATGCAATTTTTCTTTTTTTCCCCCCTTCTTTTTACATTTTGTACATAAATGTCTAACATATATATATATATATATAATCCTCTCATTAAATGCTCTTCCTGTTAAAAATATCCAAATACATGGGACTCAGGAGAAATTAAGTACTGTAATGTGTAGATGTTATATTTGACCTGTGCTATTTTTGTTAAAATATTTATTTTTTAATGTACGTATTTTACGTATGAAGTATGCAAATTAGTCGAACTGTTGCAAAAAAAATGTCCAAATATAAAAGTGATATGAAATGTACGTAGTAGCGTTGTGTGTAGATTGCGATGCACTGTTTGTAGCCAATCACGTGACAGCAGCTGTTTATCGTGTGCAGATATCGAGTTATATCTGTCATTTGTATGTTCATGTTTTTTGTAATTTGTCTGATCAGAAGTCAGTCTAATTGAAAGATATATAATAATGCATGAATCGAAGTCTGTGTGATCGTTGGTCATGAATGAAAACTGTTGTTTTATAATTAAAGAGAATTAAATGCTTGGGTGTTTTTCCATCTTTCTCCAGCAGATGGCAGCGTGTCTGAACTGTTTCTCTCATCCAAGTCTGAGGCGTTATCTGATCAAAACAAATCATTTTTAATTCAGTAGTGCGCAAAACATTTGGCAGCACGATAAAATAATGATATTATGGGATATAACGAGTTATGGAAGCAAAATAGCCCAAATCCTGCAAGGCATGAACACAACAAAAAAATGTTTTTGCCTGTAGCCTCTAGTCAAGAAACCTGATTGGTCAGTGAACGTTCCTTTTTCTACGGAAATTTAACACAAAAGAAAACAATGAAGGGATTAATAATGAGAATGAGAACAGCATTCCAGATCGCACCCACCACAGTTTAAATCCACGGAGTGTGTGAACGAGCTTGTGTGTCATCAGTGTCTGGCACGCAAAACACACACAATAAACACAGTTCAAAATGTCATTCTGTTTTTGTAGATGGTTTTAAATGCATAACCATGGTGAAATGTGGCTATTGTAAAACCACTAAAAATGCAAGACAGCAATGATTGGACTGATAGTTAATTTCATGGTAGAAGTATATCACAATGGTATCAACATCAACAATAACATCATATATAAACTGTGATTAATGGAAGGTTTGTGAAGGTGCCAAAACATTCCAGTCATGTTTTCTTGCCACATTCAGTTTCACTTCTTTATTCAGACAACATCTCTAGAATGCTTCAACCTTCTCAATACTGAAACTTAGTATTCATCTGTTTCTGTTTTCAAGAGCAGATGATGAACTTACACAGAAACATAAAATCAACAATTTTCATTGTCCTTACAAAGTGTTCTTACACAGAATTCAATTTAAAATGTTTTTTTTATATATATAAATAAAATAAATGTACTGAATAAATACACACGTAAATACATTAATAATAAATCCCTCCAACTAAAAGAAACAAATTAAATACCCTCAATAAAATAAATGTGCTGAATAAATAAATCCCCAAAATACCCCTCAAAAATA
The DNA here is from genome assembly GCA_037950675.1 of Hypophthalmichthys molitrix. Classification (NCBI taxonomy): domain Eukaryota; kingdom Metazoa; phylum Chordata; class Actinopteri; order Cypriniformes; family Xenocyprididae; genus Hypophthalmichthys; species Hypophthalmichthys molitrix. The sequence continues at coordinate 26,911,789 of CM075502.1, read as the reverse complement.
AAATAAAATATATGAAATAAACAAATACCTAAAGATACCCCCAAATAAAATAAATGTACTGACTAAATAAATACATACATAGTAAATAAACAAAGATTACCCCCAACTAAAATAAATAAATCCCTAAAAATTCCCACAATGAAATAAATTTGCAGAATAAAGTAAAAAAAAAAAAAAACACCAATAAATACCCCCAAATAAGATAAATGTACTGAATAAATAAACAAATACATAAATAATAAATTAAAAAAATCCCCTCAATAAAATTAATTTTCTGAATAAATAAATCCCCAAAAATAAATCAATCAATGAAATAAACAAATCCCTAAAGATACCCACAAATAAAATAAATGCACTAAATAAATAAATAAATAAATACATACATATATAGTAAAATAAAATGAATAAAACCCTAAAAATCCCCTCAATTAAATACATTTGCTGAATAAATTATTAAATAAATAAATAAAATAAATCACCAAAAAATACCCCCCCATATAAGATAAATGTACTGAATAAATAAACAAATACATAAATAATAAATAAAAAAATACCATCCCTCCAACTAAAAGAAACTAATTAAATAAATAAAAATCCCCTCAATAAAATTAATTTTCTGAATAAATAAATAAATAAATCCCCAGAAATAAATAATCAATAAAATAAACAAATCCCTAAATATACCCACAAATAAAACAAATGCACTAAATAAATAAATAAATAAATACATATATAGTAAAATAAAATGAATAAAACCCTAAAAATCCCCTCAATGAAATACATTTGCTGAATAAATAATTAAATAAATAAATAAAATAAATCACAAAAAATACCCCCCCAAAATAAAATAACTGTACTGAATAAATGAATAAATAATCGAACAAGAAATCCTCAATGAAATACATTTGCTGAATAAATAATTAAATAAATAAATAAATAAATAAAATAAATCACAAAAAATACCCCCCCAAAATAAAATAACTGTACTGAATAAATGAATAAATAATCGAACAAGAAATCCCCAAAAATCAGTGGTGTAAAGTATTTGAGTAAATGTAATTAGTTACTGTACTTAAATATCTTTTTATACTGAGTATCAAATTTTTCCCAGGGGAACCCTGCCAAAAACGTGGATTTTTGCGATTTTTTCCCGGGGGATTCCCCCTGAAACGTGATTGGGCTAGATTTAAGTAGCAATTGGGCGGGTTTTGTTGTGAAAACCTGGCAACCCTGGTTTCAGAATCATCTGTGATTTATATTTCACACTTAGAAGAGAGGCGTACACCACGTTTTTTGTACAGTACGTACGTTTGTTTCTCACGATCACACATACGCACATTTGAGAAATAATCGTAAGATCAGATGTAGGACGGTTTCTTTTTAAAGAAAGGTCACTTGGGTTTTAAAATGCCACACTGAATGGAGAGTTTGAGACGCAGCTTATGCATAAGTGCTGCTTCATTAATGTTTCACAGACTTAAATATCACAAATCCAGCTCAGTCTTGTGCTAATGCAGCTCATGCTGTATAATGTGTGAAATTAATGGCCTAAGCTTTTTCATTCAGATTGTCAGCTTTGGTTTGAATTGTTTATAAATAAAAAAACAATATAAAATTGTCTGTCTTCAGCAGCTGAAGCTTTAGCGTGCTGCAGTTTGAAATGGGCTCTGAGTTTATCTTTGCACATGTGAAATGAGTCTAAATCATATTTGTTATTCTCGCCTCGTTCCCCGCGAGTCATCCTGGGACGTGTCTCTCATATGTTCTAGGCTCTGCTATCGATGTAGCTTAAAGGCGCTTTAATTAAAACTAGAGCACAAAGTATCGTGACATCTGGCCTGAAATCTAACGCAACATTCGCTGCATTTACTCTCAATCAGTGTTTCACCGTACAGCATCCCTGTGTCCTTAAGCCAGCATTAAATGAGATCACACACACACACACACACAGCAAACAGAAACACAGCCCATGTTCCCACATCTCATTTTCTGAATAAACAAAACCATACGGCTGATGAAAATGTGTGAATGCAATCAATGCAGATTTCATCTCAGCACTAACAAAAACTAGTACCACATTTCTTGTTTATCTTTTATAACTTTGCATGAACTGTTCTGAAGGGTGTTTGTGTGTGATCATTTGATGCACGAGCGTCATAAAGACATGCTTTGACCTGTGAACCGTCTCCTACCTGCAGCTGATGCACACCTGTATCCTGACGCAGGAAGTTCAAGCTCGGAGATCTGCTTCAGTCATGAGCTGGATGTTCTGTCACCCTCACTGCCGGTCGGTGACGCTTTGCTCTCTGAAGAGCAGAAAACGAGGTGCGTTAGCAAAGCAAACAAAAGGCTACAGAGAATTGTTTGTTTTTCTAGTTCATTTGGTGTGTTTGCAGTACAACAGGCCTCGTTCACACTGCAGCAGAATATGGTTGTCAATCCTGTATTTGAGTCCTACTTTCAGCCGCATTTTATAACCGAACTCACTCCTGTGAGTAAATGCGGTCAATCCCAAAAACTGACAGTGAATCACTTCTGTTGCAAGCAACTTTAAATGCATTGATAAACTGTTTAAAATGCAAATAATTAACTCTAACAAACAAGCTTCAGGGGTCAGTTGAATAAACATAGCTATCATTGTTAAAACTGTCTTAAGAACTAGTTTAACCAACTAGCAGTTGCATGTCATCTTAATGCAATCGATTAATCCATGCATATGTTTTATTTTTTAAATGCAATGTCCAAATCTCAAAATCCAAACAACTGGGTAATCAGTTTTACTTTTAATTTTTTTTTAAATCCAATAGTAATAATAATTAAAAAAAATGTTATGAACAATCTTAAAGGAAAAACAACTAACTTTTTTAGTTTATGCAACCGGCCACAGAAAATGACAATTAAAGTTGGCATGCTATGAACTCTCACCCTATATATTTTCTATATTATTGATCTTATTGAGAACAATTAATTTTATTTTTTAATTGCAACGTCCACATCTCAAAATCAAATTACACACTAAAAAATGCTGGGTTGAAAATAACTCAAGTTGGGTTGAAAATGGACAAATCCACCGATTGGGTTAAAAGTTTGACCAACACGCTGGGTAGTTTTATTTAACTCAACTATTGATTAAAAATGACTATATGTCTGGCTTAAAATGAACCCAAAATATGCTGGAAATTAAAAATCAGACACATAATTACTAGAGGCAACAATAATAATCAAAAGGTGAACATTTATTAATAAGCAATTTAATAAATGTTTATTGTTTCATTATTATTCATTAAAATGTTCATTTATTAAACACATAAATGTTATTCTCCAACATACTTTGGGTTCATTTTAAGCAAGAAATACAGTGATTTTTAAACAATAGTTGAGTTTAATAAAACTACACAGCATGTTGGTCAAACATTTAACCCAATCGCTGGGTTTGTCCATTTTCAACCCAACTTGGGCTGTTTTTAACCCAACATTTTTTTAGAGTGTAACATCTGATTAATAGAAACAAGTCCCTTTTTTTTTGTTTTTGGATAATTTTTTGCTTAGATGTACATCACAATATATATATATAAAAAAAAATAATAATAATTGTTACTACTTCCATTTCATAGCAACTTGTGTGAAACTGAGCTTGAGTAGTTAAAAATATATATTTTTTTTTAATTTACTGTACATACAGAAGAGTGTCTTTTAGCCTTAAAGGTGCAAAGGGAATTTTTTTTTTTACATACATACATACTATAAAAACGTAAATGAAACATTGACCCCCTCTTAAAAATTCTGAAAAAGCCCTCAAAAGTGCTTTACAAACAGTCTGTTGATTGACATGGAGATGATCCTCCTGTTAAACAGTAAACTCTCATACTGTACATGCCCTGAGGGACTGAAGAGTGAGAAATGGCTCTTTGAATGTTCCATCCACCGTTTACCCAAAATCCTGTTCAACAGAACTATTCCGCCTTTCCTGGAGCCGCTGACACCTCACGAGGCGTGTCGCCTCACGAAACCTTCTGAAAACACACCGAGAGAAAGTTTACTAAAGGTGACGCACGCTGACTGTCACACCTGCCGTAGAAACAAGTTAAGACAAAAGTGATTCAGAGACACGCGAAGATAATGCGTGTCATTCTTTTCACTTTTGTTGCTTTCAGGGTGTAAATTTGTTCAAAGTTTAGTCAATTAGAACTGAAGTGTTCTTGTAATCGCATATTATAAAACAGTAACAATAGGCCTATTCTACTCTTTGATTTTCTGGATCGCATCTACATGATAAACTTTAAAAATATGCAGAGCTGAAATCAAACACCCCAATATTGTGCACAGGCGTGCAGTGACATACCCTGTGTGTTGCAACTCTGCCCGTAACCGACTGAACTAACGCATCCTGGCCTGCAGCGAAAACAACAACGAACATAATTACAGTGAGTATTTGTTTGAAAGCTGTTTGCTCAGGTGAATCGAATCGTTGCTGAATTAGATCCAGATATTTGTGGTTTATTTCTGGTTTGTAGTTGTGGGTGGATGCAGGTGAGATTGCAAATAGGCCTACATGGTTTCACATTCCACTAATCATTATTGACTGTGTAAACTCATAAAATCGAAATTAAACGGCAGTTTCGCTAGTCTTTTCCCCCTCTATTGTGACGTATATCAGCGTGAAACGGCTTCGCAAACAAGAACAAATGTAGGGCGGTTCTTGATTTTGTCCGTTGGGAATTGGTTGAATGGTTGTGGTTTGCTATTCGTGGATCTCATGTGAGTGACAGGTTGCCCCGCCCTCGTCATCAGAGAAGAGATGCTGCAAGAGGGAGCAGATATTCTGATTCAAGATTATGAGAAACAATTTAAGGGGCCATTCACACAAAACACGTTTTTCTATTCCAACTTTTCTATTGTTTTTCTATGTAAACACGCGCTACACGAACGTGTATGACCGTTACATCATTACTTGCGTCTTTTGCAGTGCCTCGCACATGAATTCTGTGTTTTTACGACGCAGTGTCAAGTTAAAAGAACAGTGGACCAATCAGAAGAACTCGGAGGCGGGGCAAGCGTTGCTAGCTTCTGTTTACAGTAGCAAATTGGCATGGCAGCTGTTTTATTTGACTGCAACATGGCCATAGCCAGTGCAATTATTTTCTTTTTTCCATGTCAAAAATAGTATCTATCTATTCTGCTCTTTGCTTATTTCTATTATTGCCGTTATTTGATCACGTCTCAAAAGTGCGTCTCGAGACCCTCCGTTCTGTGCTGTGCTTTTTTTTTTTAGATGCGTAGACGCGTTTTTAGACGCATAGACGCGTTCTGTGTGAACGAGCCCTTATTCTGATTCAAGATTAAAAGGAACAATTTTTAAAAAAAATCACGTTAACGGATAAATAATTTAGGGACCGTTCACACAGAACGCATTTTTCTATTCCAACGTGCTACTTTTCCATTGTTTTTCTGTGTAAACGTGCTAGACGGACGTGTATGACCATTACGCTCGCATCTTGCGTCTTTTGCAGTGCCTCGCACGTGAGCGCCGCGTTTTTGAGACACCGTGTCAAGTTTTACACACAGCGCCGATCATCAATGTCAGTTCCAAAACAGTGGACCAATCAGAAGAACTCGGAGGCGGGGCAAGTGTTCCGAGCTTCTGTTTACAGTAGCAAGTTGGCATGGCAACTGTTTTATTTGTTCGTTATTGCATCACGTCTCAAAAGCGTGTCTCGAGATCCTCGCGTTGTGCGCTGCATTTTTTTAAAAGCCATTCCTGAGCGTCACGTCTCGCGTTTTTAGACGCATAGACGCGTTCTGTGTGAACGAGCCCTTATTCTGATTCAAGATTACAAGGAACAATTAAAAAAATAATGACGTGCACGGATAAATCATTTAGGGGCCGTTCACACAGAACGTGTTTTTCTATTCCAATGCGATACTTTTCCATTGTTTTTCTATGTAAACACGCACTAGATGGACGTGTATGACCGTTACGCTCACGTCTTGCGTCTTTTGCAGCGCCTCGCACATGAGCGCTGCGTTTTTAAGACTTGAGACACCCCGTTCTGTGCTGAGCTTTTTTAAAAACCATTCCTGAGCCCTTTGAAAAACGCAAAATGCAGGGAGTGAAATGGGGAAAAAAACGATATGCGTTTTTTAAAAGTTGAAGTTTTTAGATCGCCATGTCATGCGCGAGACGCTGCAAAAGACGCAAGACGTGAGCGTAACGGTTACACACGTCCGTCTAGCGTGTTTACATAGAAAAACAATGGAAAAGTAGCGCAATGGAATGGAAAAACGGCTATAATAAACACTGCAATATTCCATACACAAAAATACAAACAGTCCATTTTGATTTCATGGCTATTTCAATGTATGTGAATGTAAAAGAGATTACATTTTATCACCTGCAAGGCAAAAAACATACGTCAACGGTTTATGTCAATGTCTTCCATGGGATTGTGTGTAATCTCAGAGTGGTTGTGTGTGGTTACTCTGTCAGATGGACAGTATGTTCTCAATCACAGCCAGCATCTGTTGATGTGGTTAAAAACGCTCAGATTAAGAGAAGTTGATTTGGTGAAGGTTACGCTGATGGTTCACCCTGTACAGTCAGCAGCTTCTTTCTTCTTTAACATTAATCCTCACATTATCACTAATGTGATGCTCTGGAAGGAAATAAGTGTTTAGCAAGTGAGGCAGAGACAAAGAAAGAGAGTCATATTTTTTATCAGCTTGTGATTTTGATGTAAATGGAGGGTTAATGTAATCTCAACCGCAGGGCTGTAAAAGCATAAATGCCCTCTTCTGATTTACTTCCACTAGGAACTTATTTTGTTACGGCAGTATTGATCTGTGCAGTGCAGTAACTACTCATGCATATTTGCTATACCTTTTCTCTAAGGTTTCAAGAGTTGTATTGAGGTGCGCTCTTAAAAATACTGATCTGAAGAACCTAATGAGACATCAAAAACATTTTACTCTCTAAAGAACCATAAAAAGGTTCTTGAAAAGAAGAGAACACTACATAATCATATACATCACATTTATGATTAATTATTTAGCAGCTGCTTTTTCCAGTGACTTTACTCCATGAGTAAAAATACAGAACAGAATTATTATATTCATAAATGTAGAGAAAAGAGAACAAGTTCATTCCTGTCATGCTGGTATTTTCTTAACCACAAAATAATAAATAATTCAGGCTAAAACTATTCAAACGTATATATAAATGTGATTTGACTTGCAAATGAGTTGTTTCCAGGCCGCCCTCGTCCCTCTGCGTCAACTCTGATTGGTCGCGCCAGACCTCATTAGCATGCGGTGGGCGTGTCCGCAGCGTATCAGTCAGATGAATGAGTAGAGCGCGTCAGTCGCGCATCGGGCAGCGAGTGAGAACTCAGCCGCTCACCGGCGCTCAGAATGCGGCTGCTACTGTGAACTCATCCCGCTCCCGTTCCCTGTGACGCCAACACTGAACGGGAAACATGTGGAACACTAAAAGAGGAACCTGCCTTCGCAGCAAAGGAGAGATATGGGTAAGTTTCTTACACTCATGGAAAACTGAATTATCATGACATCAAATTCTCTTAATAGTATCTGTATATCTTTAATCCAAGATTTTTATATGATCCAAATCCATCCTAATACTTATATATATTATATATGTCTATGAATCAAAGGATGGATTTTACACTAATTGAATTTATTTATATATATATATATATATATATATATATTGCAATCCCTTATACTTGTTTTTTTTTTTTATAATCATAGTTTCTGTCAAAAAAACCACCATTGTCATCACCAAATAAATTAGAGAGATTCTGAGAGAAAGATTCTAGAAGCATAATACACTGTTTGAAAGAGAAAAAAATAACTATAGAAATTATGACAGAAATTATGGATTATCATGGTAAATAAATGGGTAAATATTTTGTCATATCAGTAAGGTTTGATGTAGATTTAGTCCAACCATCTCCACATGATCACACACATAAGTGTTAAACAGTGCTTAATGTATAATTTATCTGCTTTGCTTTCTTATTTCTATGCATACTTTCCATTTGATTTTAAAGCATGATGTTTTTGACTTTACTTATAGTTCTGTTGCTTCCTATTAAATCGTTTTTGTTGTTTATTTTCAGGGTTTGTTCATTCTCCTCTTGTACACCAGTCCTCTCTCCTGCTCTTCAAATTTCAGTCACCTCAACTATAAGATAAAAGAAGGATTACCTAAAGGGACACTCATAGGGGCAATCAGTAAGGACTTAAACTTGGATCTTTCCAGCGATCCCCCTCGCTCATTTAATCTGGAACTAAAGACGGCCGGACAGCAGTATGTGAGTCTGAACAACACGACGGGGGAGCTGTTCACATCTGCCGTGGAGATCGACAGAGAGGCTCTGTGTGCCGAGTCCCACGAGGGCCAGGGTTGTGCAATCTTTCTGGATGTGTTAATCCTCCCTCAGCAGTACTTTCAGCTGGTTAAGATTAAGATCAACATTGAGGATGTCAATGATAACCGTCCACACTTCCCCGTTAACGAAATCACGATGTTCGTGCCAGAGAACGCACCGGTCAACGCCAGGTTTGCAGTGGAGCAATCAGCAGTGGATGCCGACATCGGGATTCATGGCGTTCAGACGTACTGGCTAGTTAACGACTATGGGGTTTTCACATTAGACGTAGAGGAGAACGAAGGGGGAGAACTGACACCCTTTCTCATCATTATTGAGTATCTTGATAGGGAGACTCAAGCGAAGTATGTGACTGAGATTATAGCCGAGGACGGAGGCTCTCCGCCGCTTCTGGGCACTGCCACTCTGACGATTATCATCACGGACGTCAATGACAATTGCCCCAAGTTTACAGAGTCACAAGTGAACGTTACCCTTTATGGAAACGCCACTAAGGGCATGCAGTTGGCTCGCCTACAAGCCTACGACCCGGACGAGGGGGCCAACGCCTTGATCACGTACACCTTCAGCGAACGGGTCTCCCAAGAAAGCAGAAACCTGTTTCATTTGGATACAATCACAGGGGTTCTTAAACTAGCAGGGAAGATAGACAACAATACCGGAAAGCTCTACAAACTAACCGTACTGGCCAATGGGCCGACATGTATTCCAGAAGTTGCGACGGTTACCGTTCACGTCATCAGACAGCTTTCCGGCCCTCCGGCGGTTATACCGCGATATATCGCGTCTGAGAAGGACGGTGTTGTGAGTTTAAGCGAATCAGAGCCACCGTTTTCACCCATTGCTTTTTTTACTATCAAAAACACTGAGCCACAACAGAAGATAGAGTGTCTTCTAGAAGGTACGGGTCCGTTTAGGCTTGTACCGTACGAGCGCTTCAAAAACGAGTACTTGCTTGAGACCACTGAAGTACTGGATTATGAGCAGCAACAGGATTATGAAATGGTTGTTGTGGTCCGTAATGCTCATGGATTAGTAGTTAATACCGTAGTGAAGGTCCACGTGTTGGACGTTAACGACAACGCTCCGGTTTTCAAGCAGTCCTTCATTGACGTCACCGTGGAGGAGAACAACCCACCGAACACGTTCCTCGTTCAGCTTCAGGCGACCGATGCGGACAGCGAAAGCAGAGGTGAGGTTTATTACCTACTCGGTGCCGACGCTCCCACCATTTTTGACTTGGATAGGTCAACCGGGGTGTTGACGGTGTCCACGTCTCTTGACCGTGAGGAGAAGGAGACGTACCGCTTCATGGTGCGGGCTGTAGACCGTGGGATGCCGAGAAAGGAGTCAATCGCCACTGTGATTATCACCGTGCGGGATCGCAATGACAACAGTCCTCGCTTCATCAACAAGGATTTCACCTTCTTTGTGCCAGAGAACTTTCCAGGATTCGGGGAGATCGGCGTGCTCACGGTCACGGATGCGGACGCTGGGAAGAACGGATGGGTGGCTTTGTCCATCCTCAATGGGAGTGACATCTTCGTAATTGACACCGGACGAGGAGCGTTGCGGGCCAAGACCTCTCTGGATCGGGAGCAGCAGGGGACGTACTATGTCTGGATTGAGGCTATCGACGGAGGCGAACCGGCTCTTTCTTGCATCACAATGGTGACCGTTCTCCTCCTAGATGTCAACGACAACCCTCCGACTGTTCTTTTCCCTCAGTCCAACCAGTCGTACATGCTGGTGCTTCCCAACACGCTTCCGGGAACGTCTATAACTGAGGTCTATGCGGTGGACCGGGACACCGGAATGAACGCTGTTATTGCTTACAGCATCATTAAGAGGACAGACGGCGAACCGGGATCGTTTGACATTGACCCGTACACGGGAAACATCACCTTGAGGAAAGCCCTGAACAATCGAGGACTATATAGTTTGTGGGTCAAAGTCAGGGATCACGGTCAACCAGAACTCTACTCTACTGTACTGGTCAACCTGTTTGTGAATGAAACGGTCAGCAATGAGACTCTCGTTCAGAGCTTGTTGCCCAGAGTGGTAGATATTGACCACGGCGAGGATCCTCCAGTTAAGGAAGGGAGGGAGGGTGATCGAGTGCCAAATCCATGCCGCGAGTTGCAAGTGGTATTGCTTGCGCTGACGACTACCTGCCTCGGACTGTTTCTGACCGTTGTGTCATTGGTGACATTCATTTGCTGCAAGAAAAGAAAGCCGAAAAAGAAGAGACTAGACATTGAGATTCCTTTAAAACTCAACCATGAAATGGTGGACAAGAACCCAATGGAGATTTCAAACATATGACACTTGCCTGCTCAGCAAAAGACTGCTCGTACTGCCCAAATTATTCTGTTTACAATGTGTTTTGTGCATCTTAATATCTCTTTAAGTATAAAAATGTATATATTGTGCATACAGTATGTTTTATAACTATGATGAAATATATATATATATATTGACAAGATCACTGCAAAATTTGAAGATTTTGCTATTTGCATTCGCTGCCCAACATGCTTTTAATGTATCTTACAATGGTGCCCTCAGCAGTGTGTTGTGTCAAATTGTCAAACCTCTTTTATATGCCTGTCTTTGAAGCCCAGTGCAGTTATTTAAAAGAACATGGTTCTCCCTATGAAAAGCTGTTCCCGTTCAGATGTTATGCTCCTCAAGTTTGTCATCACCTTTCCAAAAGTGATTAACAGAAGTCGTTTGTGTTTTCTAGGGATGCACTGATATGAAAATTTTGGCCGATACCGATAATTCTTTATATTTGAAAGCCGATAACCAATATATATTGGCCGAAGAATCTAAATCCAAATTTTTATATACTTTTTGAGAGCCTGATTACAAAAACAAAAGTCGGCCAATGAAAATTTTGGCCAATACCGATAACCGATAATTCTTTATATTTGAAAGCCGATAACCGATATATATTGGCCGAAGAATCTAAATCCAAATTTTTATATACTTTTTGAGAGCCTGATTACAAAAACAAAAGTCGGCCAATGAAAATTTTGGCCAATACCGATAACCGATAATTCTTTATATTTGAAAGCCGATAACCGATATATATTGGCCGAAGAATCTAAATCCAAATTTTTATTTCATTTTTTGAGAGCCTGATTACAAAAACAAAAGTTTCACCATTAAAAGCCATGTCCCAAACACACAATTATAATGTTCTCATTCTAATTTTATGTACTCTATATGACAGACTTGCTCGGCACATGTTGCACTTAACTGTATTTTCCTTTTTGAAGTGATTATCAATCATATTTCAAGCAATTTAAAAACATCATGGTGAACAGTGTGCATCTGAAGTGTCTCAGCTGAAGGAAATAATCCATTATTTATCAGCTTTATTATATCGGCCAAATTTCCTTATCGATAACAATAAAAATGAACATATATCGGCCGATACCGATATGGTGTCAGATATATCGTGCATCCCTAGTGTTTTCTGTAGGATACTAGGCTGGTGTGCAATGAATCTCTTGAGCCCCAAAATATCTCGGTTCCTCCAACTGGTTTGTTCAGATCTGTTTGTGATGAATTTTTAACGTTTGTGGACTCAGCTCAAAATCTTTTTTCAAAGAAGCTAAAGCTACATTTCTCAGATGTTGTTTCTCTGATGTGCAAGCAAAGAATTCATGAACATTAAAGTGCTTTATTTTCTTATTAATAGCTTAGATATGATGTTCTTTCATGTATTAGTAACTAAACTGGTATTATGACTCAGCAGTAACTGCTGAAAAAATCCACATTTAAGCATCAATATAAACTGTCAATTTGTCAAGATATTTTTCTTGGGAATCTAAAATGTTACGAGAATTCAAAAACCATCTCTTTGTTTAGATCACTGTTTACTCTGTGTTGGAATGTGTACACATAGCATTGTGGTTTTTCTTTGGAAGAGATAAAATCCAAAGGGTTATCAAGAAGCATCTTAATGGAACCCAAGACTCAAACTAACAAAATTCTGCTGTTGGCGATCAACAGTGAAAGAGATCTTGTGCGATTACATTTTCAAAAAAATACACAGAACTGTATTGAATAAGTTGAGGTCAAAAAATGTCACTTATAATGCCTTAGATGCAGCTAGAATTACACTAAGGGCTGATGGCGAGTCTTTTTGTTGTGGTGTGTTTGACATCTCGTTCTGTTCTTTTTAATCTACCTCTTTGTGTCGGACCAATGGGATGGTGTCTCCAGTGTCCCGACCCATGACGGGGTCAGATCAGGAGTGTGTGTTTAGCTCGTCATCGCTCGTGGAACACCATTCAGCTCTCTAAAACAGACATGGCCACTCGCCACTTCTATTATTCCCAAAACCAGTTGGGTTTCATTTTTCCCTTTCTCTCTCTGGAACACACTGAAACACTCACAATGGAAAGCAGTCATTTAAAACCACAAGGAGCCGGAGGACAGATAATGTATCGAGGCTGTGCGGTGCACAGGTTGCGAGCAGGGCCCGTCACCTGGGGTCAGGTTCAATGCTTAAGCTGCTTACTTCACCAGCAACATGTGTTCACAGACCGGCAGGAGACTGAAATCCACCAGCATGCATTTGAGGACATTTTCATCTGCGGGTCAAGATCAAGCATCTTATGTAGCACTTTATTAAATGCGTATAAAATGGGGGTGTTAGCAATGCCAAGGTCGTGGGTTCGATTCCTCAGGATATTTATATAATACATTAAGGGTTGCTTCAGAGAAAAGCATTATAGATGCAAATGCATTACATTCACTGCGAAAAATTGGTGTAAAAACAATTTTCATTCAGTATTTTTGTCTTATTTTCTAGTAAAAATATCTAAACATTCTTAAGATACATGTACTTGAGAAGCAAAATGACTTCTTGTTTTGCAAAAAATGCATCAAAATAAAGTGAGTTTATGCTAAAAATAAGAACAAATATCTGCCAATGGGGTCAGAAAAATAATCTAGTTTTATCTTTGAATTAAGCAGATTTTTCTGACTCCATTGGCAGATATTTGTTCTTGTTTTAAGCATAAACTCACTTTATTTTGATGCATCTTTAGAAAAGAAGACTTAATATCTAAAGTAATTTTGCATCTCAAGTAAATGTATCTTGATTTAAGAATGCTTAGATATTTGTACCGGAAAACAAGACAAAAATACTTTAGATATTACGTTTTATATTTTAACAAAAATATCAAAATGAAGTGAGTTTATTTTTCTGACCCCATTGCTTTTAGCATAAACTCTCTTTATTTTGATACATTTTTTGAATTTTATGTGTGAAAAATCTTGATTTAACAATGCTTAGATATTTGTACTAAAAAACAAGACAAAAATACTTTTTGCAGTGTGAATTTACACAAAATTTTAAAGTAAAAGAAACTGAAATGGCGGTTTCTTATAAGATATACTCCAATAATCTCCAACTATTTACAACTTATTTTCTACAGGGCACCATTATAACCAAACCTAAGTGAGTGTTCACATTGGCAGTGATTTAAAGTGACCAGAAATCATTCATTTTTAATGAGAGTTAATGAATTGAGTGCGAGCAACTATTGGCTCATTTCGATAAAGTTAAACATTGTTGCATCACCAATGCAGTTTGAAATCAAATCTGTGACAGATTATTCAAGTTCAAAGTGAAAATATTTTGATGACTGAATGGGTTCATTCAAGTCATATAAACAGCATGTTGTGTAAATATAAACAGAGTGTTTTTAGTGTGTTGTTAAGTGATTATTAGGGCGTTACTTTTACATTTACATTCATGCATTTAGCAGATGCTTTTTAGATTGCATTCAAGGTACAAAGTTGATCTGTTGACATAAACTCAGGGAATCAAACCTATGATCTCAAGAATGCAGTTCAAATCAAGTCTCTAGACATGGTTCAGGTTGCATCTTTTCTTGCCCATTTATGGTCTACCACACTGTAAACCCGAATAAGTTGGCAAAACTCAAAAAAGTTAAAAAATTCAAAGTTTTAGTAAGCAGAACTGGCAGATTTTTATTTTGTACTCATAAATTTTAATTGTTCTTAACTTGAAATGTTTGAGTACACTAATTCATACATTTAAAGGGTTAGTTCACCCAAAAATAAAATTTCTGTCATTAATTACTCCCTCATGTCGTTCCACACCCGTAAGACCTTCGTTCATCTTTGGAACACAAATTAAGATATTTTTGATAAAATCCAATGGCTCAGTGAGGCCTGCATTGCCAGCAAGACAAATAACACTTTCAATGCCCAGAAAGCTACTAAAGACATATTTAAAACAGTTCATGTGACTACAGTGGTTCAACCTTATGATTATGAAGAGACGAGAATACTTTTTGTGCGCCAAAAAAACAAAATATCGACTTTATTCAACAATATCTAGTGATGGGCGATATCAAAACACTGCTTCATGAAGCTTTACGAATCTTTTGTTTCGAATCAGTGGTTCGGAGCGTGAATCAAACTGCCAAAGTCACGCCCCCCAGTGGTGAACCATTGAAATTTCGAAACACTTATGACATAACGAAGCCTCGTTTACTGAAATCGCGTGACTTTGGCAGTTTGTCACACGCTCCGAACCACTGATTCAAATCAAAAGTTCGTTTAAATTAAAAGAAATAAGTTCATAAAACTCAAAACAATAAGTTTGGTTTACTTAAAATATATCAGTTCTGTGAACTTGAAAGAAAAAGAAAGTGCTGAATACTCATAAAAGTTAATCTGACTGAACTAATATGTTTAATTTAAGCTTGTCCTCCTCAAATCAATTAATTATTTTGAGCATTAGGGTTTACAGTGAAGTGAAGTTGATTGTTTAGAAAAGTAACAGCACATGCACTGCAACAATCCGCAGGATTTGACGTTTGCAGCACAAACTGAAGTTTAATAGCGTTAGAGGTTTGTTCGAATCACTAACCTTAAATATGAGCAATAATAACAATGATGCTTTATTTAGCAAACACCACTGTGCTGATTCAATAAACACCTCTAAATGCATTAAAGCAAAATTTTTTCTCTACAAATCACATCCCTGCGGAGCAGTTCACACAAAAATATTCTGCAATAATGTCATACTGTAGAAGTTATACATATTATGCAAGACACATTTTTTTCTCTCCTCTTCTGTTATTCAATACGTTCACTATGATGGGGTACAGTTGGGTCACATTTAATCTGAGCTTGATTACTCATGTATGTGTGTATGTTCTCACTCCTCCAGCATACAATCGGCTTTCCTCTCTGCTTTCCCACCTGGCCTGACGATTGTGTGCGTCTCACGGCCCCAGACGGCCCTCCGCATCTGCTCGACGGCGACCAACACAAACAGAACATTAGCCTGCAGACGAACGGCCTGATTGCGTTCATGATGGAGGACCTGTGAGAGACGCACAACAAACAGCCTCTGATTAATAAAATACACTTTATTCCCTTCCTGCTCCAGCTCTCCCTCTGATTGCTGCTTGAAATGTGATGTGCGGCTACCAAAAAAAGGCTGTTCAATTTTAATTCAGGTTCTCTTGTCCGTTGGGCTTATAGTGTTTAAAGTACAATTACTATCATTTTTCTTGTTAAAAATGGTGTTGAGTTGGTATGCTATCATTTACTCCAATCTTGGAAATGTATATGCTTCTCGAAAACATGACAGCATGTTTCTGACATGACCTTTCAAGACTTTTAACACTGTTTATCATTCCACATAACACGATAACCATCTACTTTGCAGATGAAAGGTGATTCAAATTGACTCGTTGCCTCTGAATCATGCGCATGGCCGCAGATTTTCTTCACAAATGAGGTGTGGCAATTCTGCCACAATCCAAAATGGAGTCAAATGTGTCGGGAAAGTAGAAATGAGAAATGATTGCATTACCTGTCACAAGTTTGGAACGTTGCCAGGGCTGCGTAACAAAAGTAGTCCAATTTTCCAAACAAAAATAGCCAAAATCAGCCAAATGTCAATCCCATATATCAAAACTCAAAATATGCCACTCCCATACCTAAAATATATATTTTACTGTCCACGTTCCACACAGTTCAACTTGAAAATCACTATATGGACCATTCTACAGAATTGGTTCAAAGTCAGAGTCTTAAAAAAATGTCTTTTTCCACAAATTTTGTATGTGCAAATTGTATAATATCCGAGGTACACATTTCTAGTAATTGTGCAGTTAATTCTCATATTGTATTTTCAGAAAGTTTTGGAATATTTTTCCTCTCCCAAAATGTGTCATTACCGAAACACAATAATAAATAATTTAATAAGAAGGGTTACATTGACCTATTAAGATTTTGTTTACATCTACCTTGTAAATATATTTTTTGCTATTTTAAAAAAAAGTTTTCACAGGTAAATCAGTAACAATTACAATTTTAACAATATTTCAAGTGTAATTTATCAGATTTGTTTAATTTTGAATCCAATATTTCTTTGTAAAAGGGATAAAGTTTATCATACTGATTTCAAAGTTAAGGATTCATTAGTTTGAATATACATTGAACCAAACACTATAATAACATCTTAGTTGATTTTTTTTTTTTTTTGACAAAACATCCCATGTTTCGGTCGTGACTGCACATTTTCGGTAGTGACAGTAATGTGTTGGTAGTGACCACATCACATTACACAATTTTAACATACTAAAACATATTAAAATACTAATGATTTGCATAACTGTACTAAAATTTTGTTTATTTCCCCCAAATAAATGATTGTGTGTTCCTTTTTGTCACTACCAAAACATGATGACGTTTCAGAAGTGACACTTTTAGTTCTTTTTGAGCCTAGCTCAAAGATGCTAATCAGCACATGGTTAGCTAGCACAGTTCTGAACAGTTGTACACACACAAAAACTAAATTTTATCGAAGAGCACTCAAAAAACAATGTCACAACCAAAACTTTACCAAGAGTTTCGGTCATGACTGTTTCGGTAGTGAAAATTTTAAAGACATATGAGCCTAGCTCAAAGATGCTAATCAGCACATGATTAGCTAACACAGATCTGGACAGTTGTACACACATAAAAACTAAATTTTATAGAATAACACCCAAAAAAGTTTGCTTAATGGCAGAAAAAAGGTGTTTGGTAGTTTTTTTTTTTTTTTGTCTCTCCAAATTTGTCACTACCAAAACACAATAATAAATAATTTAATAAGAAGGGTTACATTGACCTATTAAGACCTATTTTTTTTTAAGTTTTCACAGGTAAATCAATAACAATCGCAATTTTAACAATATTTCAAGTGTAATTTATGAGATTTGTTGAATTTTTAATCCAATCTTTCTTTGTAAAAGGGATAAAGTTTATCATACTGATTTCAAAGATAATGATTCATTAGTTTGAATATACATTGAACCAAACACTATAATAACATCTTAGTTTATAATTCAATATACTTTTTTTTTTTTTTGACAAAACATCCCATGTTTCGGTCGTGACTGCACATTTTCGGTAGTGACAGTAATGTGTTGGTAGTGACTACATCACATTACACAATTTAACATGACTGTAAAATTTTGTTTATTTCCCCAAAATAAATGATAATGCGTTCCCTTTTGTCACTACCAAAACATGATGACATGTTTCAGTCGTGACTGTTTTGGTAGTGACAATTTTAGATACTTTTGAGCTGCTCAAAGATGCAAATCAGCACATGGTTGGCTAGCACAGTTCTGAACAGTTGTACACAGAAAAAAACTAAATTTTATTGAATAACACTCAAAAAACAATGATGACTTCACCATGTTTCGGTCGTGATGTGTTTCAGTAGTGACAATTTTAGATACTTTTGAGTCTAGCTCAAAGATGCTAATCAGCACATGGTTAGCTAGCACAGTTCTGAACAGTTGTACACACAAAAAAACTAAAGTTTATGGAATAACACTCAAAAAAGTTTGCTTAATTGCAGAAAAAAAGGTGTTTGGTAGTGACGTTCCTTAAAGCTACATGCAGATTTTCAGACTTTTGAACACATTTAACTCAAAATGATGGTCCTATCTACTCTGAAAGAGAGGCTGTGAGAGGGAGGGACACAGGAATGTGTGTAAAATCAGTCTCAGCCAATGGACTAAAATACACACTGTTTCGGTAGTGACATGAAAATGCGGGACACAGTTTTTTACATGAAGTTTCATGATTTGGAAAAAAATGGAAAAAAAATATTTTAATATCATTTTTACAAGTTGAAATTTAGGGGTTAGGGTTCAGGACAGCCACCTCCCAATTGAAACTACCCAATAAATGATGATTTTATATGTATTAAGCTTACTGATATTTTAAATATTATTGTGGAATTCAATAGATAATAGAAGGATCTTATACTTAAATGCTTTTTAAATGTGTTTTTTGGTTGTGGGACAGCAGTTTGCACCAAGTCTTTAGAATGCCCCTAGTAGTAATCATAAACACTGTCTGTTTTCATAAAGGAGCTCCCTACCAGTGCCCTTCCTCACAAAACTCCTTATCTAGATGTTGTAAAATACAAGCATTTCTGTCAAGTAAAACTTTAAACCCACAAGGAGCTTAAAAGTAGCCCACTTCTGCAGGAAAAGAAACCATGGACTTGGCAACCCTGCGCACTGGTGAATCGTGTTCAAGAAGACTGGGAACATTAAGAAAGTTATTCTTTTACATATTTAAACACCTGCGTTGTCCTCTTGCTCATTACTGTCAGTTTGCTTAAAGCTTAAGGTGCAAACACAGGAAATGACATCACCCTGAGACCTCATAACTCACCCAATCCCCTGATGTCTGGTCTGCTTTTCTTGGCTCTGTTGGCTCAGAAACGGGGAACTACAAACAGTTTTGTTATTATTTCATTACATTTCATCTGCCAATGTTTTTACAGAACAGATATGTGATGTTTCTTTTACGAACATTAATTTGAGGATTTGGTGTTGGGCTAAGCAGATTTAGATGGTCCTGCTGTGTTAAAGTTGGCATGAAACAGAAGCTGTGATAGGGTTTTCTTCCCTATTATGATCTGAAACGCTTCTTGAGTGAGAAAAAATGTAGGGCGGGGCTTAATTTTGTCTATGTGAATTGATTGGATGGTTGTGGTTTGCTATTGGTGGATCTCATGTGAGTGACAGGTTGCCCCACCCTCATCATCAGAGAAGAGATGTCACTGCAAGAGGGAAGTTATTTTGATTAAAGATCACAAGGCACATTAATTAAAAGTTCTTGATTTGCATGGATAAGTCTTTTATAATAATAATAAAAAAAAAAACTCGATTTTGATTTCATGGGGACTTTAAGAACAGCACAGATCCTGTACCGTGAGCGTTTGACAGCACGCCATTCTCTTCCTTTGGAAAGTGCTGGATCTGAAATTACGTTCAATTATTAAACGCGTAGACAGCAAGTAATTACTATCAGTCACGGGCCGATCCTGTTACCACAGTGGTCTTATAGTTCCTCCTATGCTTTGAATCCAAACAAACGCGGTCGCACAATGCCGCTCGGGATCTGGTTTCACCGTCACGGACCGCGCCGCCGTTCATCCGCCAGGCTGTTATGACACCGGATCCATCTTCATCTTCTCACTCCTGTCTCCGCACTTCAATAATGCATTCAGATATTATTCTCCTCCCAAAAATCTCGGCCTTTGATCTAATAGGTCTTTCAGGCCCGTGATGCAATAGAAAATAATCCAATCCAAGCCTTTTGATCCTCGTCCGGATTATGTTGCTGATTTTGTTCCCTTTTCCCACTCTGTCTCCATTGATATCTCTCACAGCCTCGGTATATGTGAAGATGATGGGCCCGTGAAAGCTTTGTGGGTTCGCTTTAAGACATAATAGCTGTTGTCAAAGCAGAAATGGGGCCAACGAAACGAGCAGCATCCAGATCTTGAATCACAAAGCCGCTTGTTGTCTTGTGGACAAGGCCTATTCATCAGCCTTAGTCTGTTTAGTTAGTCATATCAAACTTTGTGACCTATTCACTACTGTTTATTGTCTGTTGTTGTAAGAGAAATGAATGTAATTGTAAAGCGGATAGGTCTTAGTTCTCTGTGTTGTTTATGTTGAGCACATAAACACTGCTTCTGAGAGCTTAATCTCATTATGCACATCATTGTTGAAAAGTAACTATTTAAACATACTAAATTAACCATTTCATTTAGTAGCTTAACTGTTTTAAAAATAGTGTAACCTTTCCAGGTACTAGTAACCGCCCTCTCTTGCTTATAGCATTAAAAAGTCTGATTCATTTTAGTGAATAAATGATTAAAAAAAAATAAAAAAAATAAAATTAAATTAATTCAAAATTAAAAAAAATAAAAATAATTAAAAATCCCAGTGCAGCATTTCACATCTTCTTTTGTGTAGCGAAATATTAAGTTAAACGCTGCTGTTTTAAACTGTTTCTAGTTTTTAGTGTCAGTTTATCTGTTCACGTTTGATACTGTTCCCCTAATCAAAATGCTCAAAGTTTTATGCCAAATAAATACTGCTCTGATGTAAAATTGTTTAGAATTTTTTCATCAAATATTTAAAATTTGATCTAAGAGTTAGATATTTTCCCATAAATAGCTTCATTGTGATCATAGAATGACTGTGAGAAAAAGTAACCATCAATAATATGTAACAATATAATTTATATATAATATGATTTGTTACTTTTTATGATCAGTGTTGGGGAAAGTTACTTTTAAAAGTAATGCATTACAATATTGTGCTATTCCCTAAAAAAATAACTAATTGCGTTACTTAGTTACTTTTTATATGAAGTAATGTGTTACGTTACTTTTGCATTACTTTATATGTATATATAAAGTAACACTAATAAGCAAAAATGACTATATATATATATATATATATAGTCATTTTTGCTTATTAGTATAGTTGAATTGGATCATCAATGGTCAGCAGCAAAGACATTGTGTAATAAAGTGAGATTAAATACATAAAGTATATTTGCGTTATTTACCATTTAATTATTGTGGGTTTGCGTAATATTCAGAGTTTGCATTTCACTGTTTTTTTTTTATTTTTAGGACAGGGGAGTAAATTTAAAGTTGCAATGTGTAAATTTTAGGAGCATCTATTGACAATTGACAATGTAATATACATACCTATGTTTTCAGTGGTGTATAAAGACCTTACATAATGAACCGTTATGTTTTTATTATCTTAGAATGAGCCATTTCTATCTTATAAACCGCGGGTCCCCTTATATGTTAAGTCGCCATTTTGCGTCGCCATGTTTCTACAGTAGCCCTAAATGGACAAACTGCTCTTCAGAGTGTGTTTGCTTGACTAGCTATTCTCTGCTGTCTAAGACGATGACATATTTGTCCTGTGTTGGCCACCGTAGCTTCTCTGCAATTTGCAACCTCATCGCTAGATGCTGCTAAAATTTACACACTGCACCTTTAAATGAAATGCGTTACTTTACTAGTTACTTAAAAAAAGTAATCTGATTACATAATTCACGTTACTTGTAATGCGTTACGCCTAACACTGTTTATGACTAATGAAATATATTGTAGCATTAATTTTAAAAGTGTTGAGCTGTGATCACTTTCCTTCAGTACTGATTCATTTATCAACAGCAATAATCTATGACCAGCATATGCAAATACCTGCACCAAAAGATTTTCTGCATTTCCCATCAGCCTCTCTGCTTTGTAGTTTGTTCATAGCTTCTCATTTACATAGTAATGATGTTTTGTGGATTTCAGATGCATTATTCACCATTTCCTAATGTTTTATTTTCTCTGAATCTCTCTAAAGACTCATAAATTCACACAGGAGAGAAATTGTTGGGTGTTTAATTCGACTGACTGCCATAAAAAAAAGCATAAAAACCATAATCAACCTTCTGACAGCATAATGCATATTTGTGAAATGTCTCTCGTTTTTTAAGGTTATTGCCATAACCTTATTTAATCCACTGACAGATTATTCTTCTGTGGTTTAGGCCAATATGCAGATACGACCCCTGTGTAAACCCTTCTTAAAAGAAAGTAAACCCCCTGGTGCTTTGACCTATTTCTGTACCTCATTGTTCATATGGCGCTCAGATTCTGGCCTTCACCAAACACAGTGTTGTCATTGTTGTTGCTTTGCTTAAAGGAACGATTTTTAATATATATATTTTATCTTTTTTTTATATATATATATATAAATCATTACTATTGGTCACCTCTTGTGGGTTTTGCAAATATCTAACCAATGAAAAGAATTAAAAAGAGCTAAACATGGTAACTCCATTGGATCTGTCAGTCAAACCGCATAACTCCGCCCCACCTCCATTTTGAATGCGGTGTCGAACGCAGTTTGGAACGTCGCTGCTTGTTTGCAATGCAAGGGTAAATAAATAACTAGTTCTTTGAATAAGCACAGCGTTTTCTTTACTCAAGAAACACTATATAAAGGCTAATGTTTTATGTATTTGAGGAGCGGAGAAGAGTGTCTTAGTCAAGCATTTGTATTCGAGTCGTAGCCAGTACTGTCATAAATAGCACAAATGACGAATTAATGTGAGTTGCACACTACCATCCTGCATGCATAGACTTCTGCGGTGAGTGAATTACTGCAAACGCGACTTTAGTTCGTTTTTTACAAACCAAATGATCATCAGTTTTAATGGACTAGCGGCTGCAGATGCGCTACATTATAAAGCTTAATTTGTTTTGAACCGGAACTTTCTTTTAACCCTTTTGCAGCGTCTCTCGGCGCACAGAATCTGCATCTGTTGTTGTGTCTCTGTATGAGAGCTTATGAGGAAAGTAATCACTGGCTAATGTAGGATAGATACGAAGGTATAGCTGCGTTTAGGGGGGGGTCAGGATGGATGAATAGAGATTATACACTCCCTGAACGCCAGATTAAGATTATCACTGCATTTCTGATTCTATTGAAGCAAGAAAATAAACCTTATAGGCTACAGATATTAGTGGGTCACAACCAGCTGGAGGTTTTAGGCTCAAAGCATCTGTCAGATATGATCTAATTCATGTGTAGACGGTTGCATAGCTTTTTGAATTCTTAAAATATCAGCACTGCTATCACAGGTCACAAAAAGACCTATTATGCCCATTTACAAAAGCTTGATGTTGTTTTGGCTTTACTAGAACAGGTTTTCATGCTTGAATGTTCATATATCAGTATCACTCTGTTTAGTTCCTGTCTCTATGAAGCCCCTCCTTCTGAAAAGCACAATGTGCTCTGATTGGTCGGCTGGAGCAGTGTGTTGTGATTGGTTAAGCTCTTCGAGTGTTTGTAGAAATTATGTTTTGAATTTGAAAGAGCCTGAGTTACTGGGAGGAGAGAAGGTATTTTAACATTTAAAATATCATGCTTTATCCTTAAAGATGTTTGATATTGTGTTTAGGCACCTGTGAAGCCACTTGTTAAGTAAAGTACTGTTTTACTCCGATACATCAAGAACACACACACACTCAAAAGTAGATGAACATGAGTGTGATCCATTTAATCTTGGTACAGGATATTAAAAATGAACTTCAAACTTCAAATACAGCATAATTATCACTGAACTTCTGAACACACTTATAAAGGGCATAATTCAAAAACTAAAGTCTTGCAGTTTTAAAAGTATTCTTTTATTTCTCTCTTTGCATTATGAATACTAATTCACTTTTTTTCTTTCTTTTGGCTGCACAGACATAATACGGTAATAATGTATGAATGGAGGGGTTTGAAAGCAGGTACTGGAAGATGCTTTTCTGCAGATCAATGATAAGGAGAAACAAGTCAACATCACAGAGAATATGCTGACAGATCTCTTACTTGTCAAAAGAGATGAATGAGAGAGCTACAAACTCACCCACAAACACGCAAGTATGCAACGAGCAAACACACAGATACATGCACATCCAACAGCGTTTTCAACCCAGAAAACTTGACAAGGAAAGTAAAAATATTAGAATTACCATTTTTAACTTATTGTTTGATTTTATATTTTAATTTATTTTTTAATACATATATATATATATTAAGAAAGTACAAATAAGCTATTAAAAAATAAACAATAAAATAAAAAATTACATAAATGGGTCAGTGACGTGACGGGTCATTTTTTAGTCCAAAATCCTTAATAATAATAATAAAAAACAAAGATATGACATCCAAAGTATGTAAGGTAGTACAACTAGATCTCTTTTATTGAATCCAAAAGGTTTTAATTATATTTTGCAACATATAAAGGTATTTTAAAGATTTTGAAGTGTCAAAAGGTCATTCGGTTTAACCGTCCAAAGGCCAATACAGCCATTTCATTTGTGATTAAAATATCTTAAAATGTAATAAATGTATATATTTTTTATTCTGGCATGATTTTATAACATCATATATCAACATAGTGCAAAATGGTATTAAAATTATGTGTAGAAGTCGTTGCTTTGTTATGAGAAAGAATGTCCGGAAAAATGAATTTCATTGATGTCATTTGGAGTAACCAATATAAAGGGACCATTTTGGATCAAGTCATGTGGCCAATATCATGTGACACCTGCAAAGGACCACATGGTCATGAAGCAAAGTAACTAACTCTCTCTCAACTATTTGAAAAATTCATGTTTTCATTTCCTCATACGCATGTCCCAAAACATCAGATCATTCGGTGCAACCGCTATAAAACATGGAAAATGTTGTAATATTTTAAAAACTTGTACTAAATATAAAATGCTTGATTGTCCTAGCTAGATATCAGCCTGTTAGCATTGTTTGAAAATATCGTCATTCGGTATGACCGAAAGTGTCATTCGGTAAAACCGAAATCTTAGTTAAACCG
Organism: Hypophthalmichthys molitrix; assembly: GCA_037950675.1. Taxonomy (NCBI): domain Eukaryota; kingdom Metazoa; phylum Chordata; class Actinopteri; order Cypriniformes; family Xenocyprididae; genus Hypophthalmichthys; species Hypophthalmichthys molitrix. Next base: position 26,886,617 of record CM075502.1, on the reverse strand, counting down.
AATGACTTTTTGGTGACAAATTTTGTCCATCTTGTAAAAAATGACAAAAGCGGTGTTAATTGATTAAAAACCACATAACTTAATAAAACTTTAAAATTAATTATATCTCCATTATGTTTTTTTTTACACTTTTAAAAACCTTATTCATCAATGACCCAAATATATTAAAAATGTAATTAAATGCTACTTTATTATTTTACTACTAATAAAAGTTACTAATAGTTATTAATAGCAACTACTAATTATATTTATATATATTATTTATTTACTTTTTACAGTACAGTATGGCTTCAAAGATGTGCTAATGGTTGTGACTCCACTGGTCACCCATGTTAGAAAAACCAGCTTTATCGCATGTTTGTGGTAAAAAAAAAAAAACTCTGATTCTCCTTTGTGAAAGTGCATCATAATTCTCTTGCCAAAGTTCCATTTTCATATTTGTGAGATGAACTCATACATCTATTAACAAGCTAATTGATGAGAGTTGGAGCATAGAGTGCAGAAGCGATGCCAAGATTCATCTGATGTTTGACAGAAGTAAGAATCTGTGTTATGTGAAATTTGCTCATTTGTGTATCATGTTTCAAGTCGTTTTGTAACATCTAAAAGGCTGTGTTGATGCAGGAAAGAGGAAGTTCAGAGCAGGCTAAATGAGATTCCCATAAACAGCTCTGGTTTTAATTAAATATATCTCTGCTGGCGTTCTGACAGAAGCATCACATCTACTGGAAACTCTCCACCAGCATCTTCCTTTTTACTCTATTAACATTCCTGATGAAATTTTGATGTAGTACAGAGGCACAAATCGTCCTCATGGCCAACTCTCATTTCATACTGTCCCTTTACATCCCGGCCGCTCTGTCTCCGAGTCTCATTCAATTAGGGTTTCACTCAAAAAGGGAAGCCAGATATTCTCTCAAAGGCTGGAAGACAATTTGCTCCTTGCAAAAAGGATGCATGAACCAATTTTGATTTAATATCCACCATCAATGACCTCTCAGATTCTGCCTCATCTTGTTCCCTGAGCATTGGATGTATATTATACACAAAACTGAAACGCTCTTCCTCAATCTGGCAAACTCTAATCTGATTGGCTGACTTTGAGTAAAGACACACAGATTGAGTTTTACAACGTCATGTTTACTCATTTCTATCAGATAAGTGATCGCTGGATTCAGGTAAATCAGGTATCTATGAGCAGAACTGTATATTGAGGGCAGAAAAATTTTTTTTTTTAGTTTTACTTGCTCCCAAAAGTAAGTTACCTACCTATTTAAAAATGAGTTGTAGTTTCAGTTTTAGTTAACAAAACCCTGTTGTGCAGACACTTGAATAAACAGATTAAGTCGATACAGAGCAACAGTCAGGCAAGTTTCAGCAAGTAAAACATTTTCTCCAGGTTTTTTTTTTTTCTAGGGAATTTCTATAAACCCTACTGTGAGCTACAGTTGTTAATCGATGGTGTTTGCTTCAGTTGAAGCTTATTTTTTAAAATAATCCTGTTGAACAGCAGAATTCTTGGTGAAAAACTACATTACCCATGATGCTGTATAGAAATTCCACCAATCAGAGAGTCAAAAAAGCAACACATTTCAAAAGCTCCGCCCACTCCCACAAAGCACTGCGAATGACATGAGTCGATCTCTCTACGCTCTTAAAAAAATATATATTTATTGCAATAAACTTAAAATATATTGTTTTTTATACATATCATCAATGTTTGTAAATGAGTAGTTTTATATTTCTACATTTTTTATTTGATTATGCTGTTCTCAATGATTCATGGGATTGTAGTTCATTCCCTCACTAAAGCCTTTAAGTTCACAATCTTTGTGTCAGATTTTCAAACCTTCAAATCGAGGTTTGGAGTGTTGTGATTCTCCTTGTAGCTTGGTTCATGGCTTATAACGCTTTAATGAAGACTTTTTAAAAATCCCTATGGGAGAAATGAATGGAAAAGTACTTCCAGAACCGACGCCACTGAAAAAGTGGGTGGGGACTGTTGCACTCTATTATTGTGGCATGTTAAATACTAGATTCTGATTGGCTGACAGTTGTTCCGTGTTTTTAACAGCACGACTTTGAAGTAGTTCCAGGTTTGTTGGCAACATTACAGTTCAACTGCCATATAATAATAAGTTATATGTGATATCTAAAGCAAAGCAGTTTCAGCAGTGGAGTGAAGTCTGGATGGCCCTTAAAAACTCGTTAGTTACACTCTGAACGGAACTGTTAAAGTTTTCCTGAAGCGTAATCGTTCATACAGAAACACTGGACCCTTCATGTCTCACAGCAGCTCTTTCTCTTAAACATCACAGCAGTTTAGCTCAATATAAAACTGACCTCATGTTTTTTATTCATCTGAAGCAGCGAGTCAGATCTATAACTAATAGCTTGTTATGCGAGGGCGCTTTCTCTTTCGAAGTTCTAAGAGCATTTGATATGAGAAATGATTAAAAATGCATAACATATAGTGCTGGTCAGTTATCGGACTGCATAAAACAAGAGAGTGCATCAAAAGTGAGTTTCATCTGCTGATGCCAGTAAAAATCCAATGCTTTTCTTTTCCATTTATGATTAATTGAAGATTTTATTTAACTTAGCAAGGGATTCTATTATTTGAATCACTCGCGTTCAGTCTAATTGTTATTATTGTAGCTCATTTCCTGTTTGCGACATGTTTATTAGTTGACTTCATGCAGGTCTCGGTTGCATGTTGCTCAGTTAGGTTTTGTTAATAAGCACTTGTGCTAATAGCACTTTTCCCATCAGTAGTCATGTTTGAATTGTTTTCAGATTGGTGGGTGTGGCCTTCTATTGGCTGGTCACCTTGGCGACGGAGAGGCGGGCATTATGTGAGAATGCAGAAGCATTAGGCCGCTCTAGTCCATCACATCTGACAGCAGCGTTCTGCTCTTATATCGGCGAATGATGTTAGTGGCGACAGGCTGTCAGTCCTGTAAGAGAAATCACACTGAGCACTCGGAAAATAGTTGAATGACACAGGCGAGAGGGTTTTAGCGCACTGTATAAATCCTGGTTTTGTAACAATGCAAAGTACTGCCATTTGAGTCAGATGGAGGTCTTGAATGCACTTTTGGGGAGTCAATCAAACAGTACAGTTAGTGGCGTCTACCAAGTCAAGCGTTGCTTTGCTCATACTTTGATAGAACTGTGTATTAAACTTCATCATGCAACGACCACCATTTGTGCTACAGATATTAATATTTTCACCTGGCCAACAATAAAATAGGTTAAAAAATCTCACAGATTTGAATTGAATGGGGATCTGGAAGTGAAAACTCAATTCATTTTCTCCATAGGGAAAAGATTTTGAACGATAACTTATAAACCTTTAAAGACAGCCCTACTTGCGCAATTGCATCAGAATTGCAAGTTATAAAGTTAGAATTGTGAGATATAAACTCGCAATTTTTTCCCCTCACAACTGCATATTATAACACGCAATTCTGACTTTATATCTCACAATTATGACTTTATATATTGGAATTCTGACTTTATAACTCACAATTCTGACTTTATATCTCAGAATTCTGACTTTATAACTCGCAATTCTGACTTTATAACTCACAATTCTGACTATATCTCGGAATTCTGACTTTATATCTCATAATTCCGACTTTATATCTCATAATTCCGACTTTATATCTCGGAATTCTGACTTTATATCTCGGAATTCTGACTTTATATCTCGGAATTCTGACTTTATATCTCGGAATTCTGGCTTTATATCTCATAATTCCGACTTTATATCTCGGAATTCTGACTTTATATCTCAGAATTCCGACTTTATATCTCGGAATTCCGGCTTTATATCTCATAATTCCGACTTTATATCTCGGAATTCTGACTTTATATCTCAGAATTCTGACTTTATATCTCGGAATTCTGGCTTTATATCTCGGAATTCTGACTTAATATCTCGGAATTCTGACTTAATATCTCGGAATTCTGACTTAATATCTCGGAATTCTGACTTAATATCTCGGAATTCTGACTTTATATCTCGGAATTCTGGCTTTATAACTCGCAATTCTGAATTTATATCTCACGATTCTGACTTTATATCTCGGAATTCTGACTTTATATCTCGGAATTCTGACTTTATATCTCGGAATTCTGACTATATCTCACAAATTCTGACTTTATATCTCAGAATTCTGACTTTATATCTCACAATTCAGACTTTATATCTCGCAATTCTGACTTTATATCTCGCAATTCTGACTTTATATCTCGCAATTCTGACTATATATCTCGGAATTCTGACTTTACAACTCTTACTTTTTTTATTTTTTATTTCATGGCGGAAAAAAACGCTTCCATGACTTGTAGCTACGAGGTTGTTATTCGATGGTATTTGCTTCTGTTGAAGCCATTAGCCTCAGGGTTGCCAGGACTGTGCAACAAAAGTAGCCCAAAAAATAGCCCACTGCAATTTTCTTTGTCGGGCGGCCGAACGCTATATTGAATTTGTACATCTGGGTGTTATTTTAAGAGTGTTGGAGCGCCAAAATCGTACATATGGGGTGAAAAAAAAAAAAAATTTACCCGCGACAACAGCTTAAAAGTAGGCTAATTTTATGGGAAAAACTGCGGACTTGGCAACACTGATCAGCCAGCATTATTTCACCTTATTTTTAAAATAATCATGTTTAACAGTGGAATTCCTGGTGAAGAACTACATTACCCTTGATGCCATACAGAAAATTCCACCAATCAGAGTCAAAAAATCAACACCTGCCAAAAGTTTGTTTAGCTCCGCCCACTCCCATGAAGCACTGCAAATCGAGTCTATCTCTCTACGCTCTCAAAATACTTAAATGTTTGTATATATATATATATATTTGCAATAAACTTAAAATATATTGTTTTTATACATCTATATAATCAACATTTGTAGTTTTATACTTCTCCATCGTTTTTAATTTGATCATTTTGTTTTCAATGCTTCATGGGATTGTAGTTCTTTCCCTCACTGAGGCTGTTTACTTCAAATCAAAATTTGTCTTGCGATTCAACTCATAGATGGCTTATCCCTATGGAAGAAATGAATGGGAAAAAATACGTCCGGAACCAGCATTGCTGATATAGGGGGCGGGGACTGTTGCACTCTATATCACTGATCAAACTGAATGATTTTAGGTCTCAACGTAAGTGTATACATGACAGAATAATACACTATGTTGTAGTTGGGGCTGTGCAGAAACTTGTGAACTTTAGTTGTGCTATCGCTGTTTAGTGATATCATTGTATGTTCCTATTAATTTCTAATCTATGTAATTTGATTCGAGCAAAAAGTTCTGAACGGTTTCTGCTTTTACTCTTCTGGCACACAATGAGACGGGCCTTATACGGTCACTGTGACTTCAGATCGCATTAGTGACGCGCGCCGTGAACGGACTCCTCATTAATTCCGGCCACTGAGGCATTTCGGCCAGCTGTCACCATAAGAGCGAGCGTCGTGATCCCGACTCTCTCAAGGAAGAGTCTGATTGGCTGGAGATGAACAGCCGAAACGCTCCATCACACCTCTTATGGGCTCCGGTTTGGCCACATCACACAAGCCTCTGGAAAACTGGAAAAGCCTTAAAAGGAGGCAAACACCTCCTGCTGTCCTGCGTTTATAGTGTGATATATCATCACACACTGACCACTGACTGGACGCTTAGTAGAGAGACAGAAATAGCTTGCCTACTTGAGTAAAACACTTCATGATAAAGTGTTTGCATGGTGATTTTTTTTCAAAATACACTTTTAAAATAAAAATAAAGGATCCAAATTGGTGTTTTTGCAGTGATGCCATAGAAGCAGCATTTTGGGTTCCCTAAACAGTTCCTAAAAGAACCATTTTTTCTTAGTGTGAAGAACATTTTAATAAGCTAAAGCTTTTTCCATTACAAATAATGAAATGGAAATATTCCATGGATGTTAAAGATTCTTCATGGAACCATAGATGCCAATTAAGAGCCGTTATTTTTAAGTTGAATTGAGGTAAATTGGTGCAGTTTTGATGCTGAGATGATTTAGTTTACCTGAATGCACAGCAGCTTAAAATGCATTTGGACACTTAAACGTCAGAATTTTCTGGTTTAAAAGAAAATACTACAGTATTTCAGTCTTTTTCTTCAGAATTTCACATTAAATTCAATGTGTTAATTGCCATTTCTATGTAATTAGGGGTTTAAGCGTGAAGCTCTGAAACTCTGTTGTAATTGTTAAAATTTCCAAGGATCAGCATTCTCCATTTAAAGTGATCGGCAGACAAAACCGTATGTCGTAGAGACTTGAAACTTTGAGGGATGGTAGTACTCACACCGACTATAACGTCACCAAAGCTCACCCCGATCGGCCTGACGGGGGCGCTACAGCGGTCAAAAGTACGAAATGGCTCATAACTCATAACAAAATTTTCAGGTATTTTTGATTTTTTTAAAAACCTACTTTTGTGAACTAGTCCTAGGTTTTTGGCCCGATCAGAACCAGTGCAGCGAGATTTCAAAAAAGTTGAAATTCCGATTCACGGTCTCTAAGTGCCGCCAAAATGTTAGAAGTGGGCGGAGCCATTTTTACTAAAATGCTATAACTCGTGAACGGAGTGAGATATTTACACCAAACTTGGCACATCTATGTAAGGGCTCATTCCGTGGTCACATGAAAAAGGATGCGGCGACTGGCCACTTGGTGGCGATATAACAGCAAAAAAAAACATGAAAACGGCTATAACTACTTCACCATTAGTCCGATTGACTTGAAAATCGGCATGCGGTGGCCAATGAAGTTTGAGCACCTATTAGACAATATTAACGGAACAAAACTCGTTGGCATATTCGACTCATGTTCCTAGCGGTCTGTAAGAAATTTGAAAGAAATTGGCCACTAGGTGGTGCTAACAGGTTTTACGCCCCTTTAATCACGTGGTGTTTCACACATCCATACAATATTCATATCATGTGATAGATCTCCTCATGCTGACTAACTTTGCCTCAAGAATCACTGCTGTCAATCAAATCATTTATTAAATATTCGTGATTATGTGAAAAACGTACTTTTAGTCCTCGGTTTTTCGCCTGATCGGAACCAAACCAGTGCAGTGAAGTTCTCTGGACTCTCTAGATCAATAATTATCAAAAAAAAAAAAGTTGAATTTTACCCTTTGGGTCGCTATAACAGGGTCATTTAGAAAAAGGGCATGGCAAAATATTCTCAAAAGCCTATAAATCCTAAACAAAAACTCAAATCTTCACAAAAATAGTTGAGCAAATGCAGCATATGACTCTAAAGAAGCATGCCAACTTTTATGGAGACTGGACTATAGGTGGCGCTATAACTGTTAAAAAGCTTTAAAAACCATATATTTACTATGGTGAACTACCTGTATTGGCTGTAAATGATCTTTTCCATCTATGATTGAGATGGTTTCAGGCGTGCTAAATGAAATATACCTTTTTTGCGCAAGTCCTTAAAGCTCTTGAATTGCTGCTTGCAGCTATATTTCTTTGTGAAATTTTCTATCAAAGTGAAAATTGTTTCCTTGCTTTTTTCCTCAAGTAAATCCTACTCCAATTTTTTTTCTCGGCGCATTAGATAAAAATATTGGTAACACTTACAATAAGATTCCATTTAGTTAACCTGAACTAACTGAAAAATACTTCTAAAGCAATTATTATTTTATGTTAATTTGTTAAAATCTTGAAGTTGTATATTATTTAATAGACCTGAACTAATATGTATCACCAAATGATCAGTTATTAACAAAGATTAATAAATGCAACATTGCTCATTGTTAGTTAATGCATTAACTTATTGTAAAGTGTTGCCAAAATATCCAAGCAAGTGTAAAAGAAATCACATGCATTAATTTTTTTTTTGAAATCAGTTACAAAACAGATCCAAATACTTGTGATTTCTGTTATTCTAAATCCCCCCAAACAATTTAGTTTCACTTGCATAAACGGATTCGCTATGTATAAAAAGAGATATTACGTGAGATATTAATAATGTTATGTGATATTACATAACTTGCAAGAGGAGGCAGTGTGTCCTGCGTTCAGTATGAACTTATGAGAACATAAGAAGCTCTCGTGACCTCGGGTCAGAGAAATAATCATTCTCTCTCTCTCTGAAGACTGTGTCCCAAACGCTGCATACTAAACCCCTAGAGAAAAAGCCAAATTATAGATTGAATTCTCCATCCATAGCACTGATAAAACATATAGCCAACTGGAAATATTCCTGGAAATGAAAAACTAATCCTTGAAGAGATCCCATTGGAAACTATTTCAGATAGGCTACATACTTAAAAACATGGATGTAATATAAGCCAGAATGTTCTTTTTTTCCTTATAGTATGTAAAGCATGAATCTGTTACTTTTTTCTTTTTTTTAAATCTTTTTGGTCCTAAAATGCATGCATTACAAAATTCATGTAAAAAATGACGTCTTTTCACAACGAATGGGAAATTGCTGCACAATCACAGCCAATCAGAACATACTGATTGATTTTGGTCCAAAGATATTTCACTGTAGATGCAGAAACAGAAACCAATCAATTGACAAAATGTCCACGTGTGTTACGGCTGCAGGATACTGTTCTTTTACCATGAGGACATGCTTCACAACACTCTATATAGAACTATAGGGTTCTTGACTATAATGAATCCCTTTTCTTTGAATGACACATTACAGTACATTACTGAATGGCTCTTTCTGCTTTATCATGAACCATCACATCCTTTTGATTTTCCTGGCATAAACGACCCGGGTCATTCAGATAAAAATCAGTCTTTCATAGACAACCTAGGAAGTCAGGGAAGGTCTTGTTTTTTAAGTTTTGTTTCAAGTTGTTCACATATTGGCAATAAAAAAGGGATTAATACATGAAAATGTATACATATAGGTCCTTTAAGGTTCTATATAGAACCTTTTCTTACAGAGTGTAGATCTCTCATGTGTTTTGCATATTAGACAGCATGTCAAAACAGATCAGTGTCATTTGGATTTTGTCAAGTTTTGTGAAATTAAAGATATAGAAATCTTGCCATTCAGTGTTGGCAAGACGTCTTGTTTCGACTTAATATTGGACTGAATCCAACATTCTGGCTGGTTCAGCAAGACACTTTTACAATGTTTCACACGGAGATGAAAGTAGTTATAAATCCTTCACGATAATATGTCATTTTGGAATGTATTTAAACTGCTGGTGAGTGTTTTCTAGTGAAATATTACTCACAAACCACCTGTTTATGATGAATGACTATGAAAATGATATGACTGAACTCATGAATCTACATTACATGAAGCAGAAAATGATTTACTTGCAACTATAATTATTTAGAAAAACTATACTAGGAAACTAGAATGATTTCTGAAGAATCATGCGACACTGAAGACTGGAGCAATGATGCTGAAAATATAGTTTTGATCACAGGAATAAATTATATTTTACTATATATTCACATAGAAAAACAGTTGTTTTAAATTGTAATAATATTTCACTATTTTTACTGTATTTTTGATTAAATAAATGTTGCCTTGGTGAGCAGAAGTACTAGGATTAAATCATAAAACCATCTCGAGATTTAAATCATTATAATGCGAGATTAAACTCGTTAAATTTTGAGAAAAAAAGTCGAAATATAATGTTAAGAATAAACGTATTAAATTTTGAGAATAAAGTCGTGTTTTGAGAAAAAACATGAAATTTTGAGGAAAAAAGTCTAAATAAAATGCTGAGAAAAAACATTAAATTTAGAGGAAAAAAGCTGAAATAAAATGTTGAGAATAATTTTTGTTACACAATGACTTTTCTCAATTTTATTTAAAATTTTTTTTCCAAATGTAATGTTTTTTTCTCTAAACATAACCGCTTTATTCTCAAAATTTAATGAGTTTATCAATATTTTATTTAGACTTTTACCTCAAAATTTAACGTTTTTTCTCGAAACACGACTTTCACGTTTTTTCCTCAACATTATATTTCGAAATTTTTCACATTATAATGACTTTAATCTCAAGATGATTTTTATTTTTTTATTATTGCTTGGCCCTAATCCTCGTCTGTACAAAAGAGACTTCTTTCAGCATTAAAAAAAACGTAATTATTCCGGTAGTGTTTATAAGAGAGATATATAATTTTCCACTGGACATGCAGTATATGGTTGTGTATCAGTCACCTCACCCCTATGGTTAAGCCTCATTTGCAATGAAAACAGGCATGAATCACAACCTGTGACACATTTATTCAAGTGGTTGACCAAAACCACAACATGACCAGCGGCCTGGTCACTGTGGAAAAAGCACTGAGACTTCCTCTGATCCCTGCGTCACTGTTACACATTTACACTCACTAGTGTGCAGCACACCTCACAAATCACACATGTTTGCACGACACTGGGATTTACGGCCGTGGCAGATGAAAAGGTGTTTATAAAGCGGAAAGTTCTGGCTCTGAAATCTGATCTATCGGAGAGACACGTTTGTTGTAAAACAGCCGATATATGTACACCTGTGACCGCACATCAAATGAGCCACGTCTACATGGAATACTAGTGCACTTCTTACTGCGCAGTGTACACTGACTACTTTAAAACAAATAGTATGCATACACTGAGACATTTCAATGCTATAGTTATTGCATGAAGCCCTATTTGTAAGAAAAAGTAAGGTAAAAAGTAAACAAAACATGGTAATGAACTATATGACTTCACAGATGAGTTGTAATCTGTTGCTGTTACTTTATAAAATCAATAAGGCACTTAAAGCGAGCTATGCAGCAAAGCTATCAGACTGCCGGTGTGTCGTGAAGCTGTTTGCACACTGATGGTTTGCTCTCATTATAGTTACAGTCTCCATGTGAGTGAAGAACATTTCCAGCCGCCTCCTCATTAATGTCCACAGTAACAGGTGGTGCTGATTAAGATCTGCACACATTCACAGCTTATCACTCACTGCAATTAACACACGCTGAACTGCACTAATGGCTTCGTCAAAAACACTAGCTTTACGCTTTAAAAGGCATTTAACCTCAGTCTGCCCTCGTCGACACAGTCAGGTATAATGGTTAAACATTCTCTGAGATCCACAAAACACTCTCACATTACACTCAGACTTACAGAAGTAATAAAAATGTTCACGAACTTCAAGACTGATTTTATAAAATGTGTACAGAAATGTCTGACAGTGTTGACAGTACAGTACAAACTGCATAAAAAAGGTGGATATTTAAAATCTCTTCTGTCAGGACTCAATCATAATAGTTTTAAAGCTCCATTCATTAAAGATTCTCATATTAAAGATTCAGAGTATGGGTTATAAGACAGTGATATTAAAAGACCAAAGTCTGCACACACCATATTAATAAAGCATACTATGTACAGAAAAGAAATATGAACGCAACACATTTAATTACATGTTATGCGTTTCTCCCATAGAAAATGTTATAAAGAAAACGCTTAACATGTAATTAAATGTGTGCGCTCATCTGCTTTTCTGTACATAGTATGCTTTATTAATTACTGAGTTTGGTCTTTAGGGTTAATTCACCCAAAAATGAAAATAATGTCACTTATTACTCACCCTCATGTCGTTCTACACCTGTAAGATCTTCAGAACACAAATTAAGCTTCGAAGCTTTATGAATCTTTTCTTTTGAATCAGTGGTTCGGTGCATGTATCAAACTTCCAGAGTCACATGATTTTAGTAAACGAGGCTTCGTTACGTCATAAGTGTTTCGAAAAGTTTCGAAATTTCAATGGTTCACCACTGGGGGGCGTGACTTGACTGAACCACTGATTCGAAACAAAAGATTCGTAAAGCTTCGAAGCTTCATGAAGCAGTGTTTTGATATCGCCCATCACTAGATGTTGTTGAATAAAGTCATTGTTTTGTTTTTTTGGCGCACAAAAAGTATTCTCGTCGCTTTATAATGTTAAGGTTGATCCAGTGCAGTCACATGAACTGTCTTTAGTAGCTTTGTGGGCATTGAAAGTGTTAATTGTCTTGCTGGCAATGCAGGCCTCACTGAGCCATCGGATTTCATCAAAAATATCTTAATTTGTGTTCTGAAGATGAACGAAGGTCTTACGGGTGTGGAACGACATGAGGGAGTAATTAATGACATTATTTTCATTTTTGCCAGAACTAACCCTTTAATACAAAGCCACGTTAAGGGTTTTTCACATTAAGCGTTTTAGAATGTCCCAGAATCTTTAATTTGTGCCATGATTATAACTAAAATAATTATATTGCGTGCACAATTCAGTAAAACAATGGAATTAATTATTATATTGTGTATTGTTGTATATCATGTACGCAATGTGCACAATTTAGTAAAATGAGGGAATGAACTATATTGCATGCGTGATTTAGTAAACCAAGGGAATGAATTATAATATTGTGTGTGCAATTTAGTAAAACGAGAGAACTAATTATTATATTGTATATCATGTATGCAATATTATTATATTGCATGCACAATTTAGTAAAACGAGGGAACAAATTATAATTTTGCGTGCATGATTCAGTAAAACGAGGGAATGAATTAGTAAATCTTGGCCACAATTTAGTAAAACAAGGGAACAAAGAATTATATTGTGCACACGATTCACTTAAAGCAATGAATTAGTAAATCTTGGCCATGATTTACAAAAATGAGAGAATTTGTGGCCATGATATATATATATATATATAAATATATATAATGTATTTGTCTGCATGCAGTGTGCTGGGCTCTGCAGTTTTAAATGTGAATATATGTTAAAATATAATTTATTTCTGTGATCAAAGCTGAATTTTCAGCATCATTACTCCAGTCTTCAGTGTCACATGATCCTTCAGAAATCATTCTAATATGATGATCTGCTGCTCAAGAAACATTTCTGGTGGTTATCAGTTGAAAACATGATACATATTATTTTTCAGGATTCTTTGATGAACAGAAAGTTTTAAAAAAAAACAGCATTTATTTGAAATAGAACCTTTTGTAACATTATAAATGTCTTTAATGTCACAACCTAATGTGTCCTTGCTGAATAAATGTATTAATTTACAGATCATGGTTGTGGTGAGTGAAAATGTTACTGTAAAAGTACATTTGTGTGAAGTACACTGAAAAACTCTTTCAAGCAGGTAACTTGGCCATGTCTCAACTAAGAGGATCAAAAAAAAAAAAAAGCGCCAATGGCAAAGTTCAGATAATGTTAAGCAGAAATGCTCTGAAAGCATCTATAGACGATTGTTAGATAGCTGTACAACATCGAGACGACTACACAAGTGACACATGCTGCAGTCATGCAACAATATAAACATTTCCCAAACTGCTTTCTTAGTTCACTAACACCATCACTAAAGCATAGTGCCAATTTTGTAAAGATTTAACATTTCAAATCTGCAATTAAAATGCAAATTTCATGTCGTCAAGTGATATGAAATGACAGGCCAAAAGCATTAAAGTATATCCGCGTCATTCTTAATACTCATCCCATGTTCACAGTCTACAAGCCGCATGTCAACGGCAGGAAACTCATTCTCAAGATCTTGTTTTGTGAAAACACTCCAACAGCCAATCAAAGCCCGAAAGCGCTCGGTGGGAAATTTCCTCAATGTGCCGAAACGTCAATCATGTTTAAAACTCACCTCAGTTGTAAACAATTTTCACTCATTTGGTGCATGAAATGATTTTACAGACGTCAAGCACAAACTCAACCTGCGTCTGGTTTGCACTCATCTGAATTCTACATACATTTCTTGTGCGGTTCATTCATTATGCATGAAGATGATAAATTACAAACCTTGGACTAAATCAGAGGCAACAGCACTGCTAATTATCTTTGTTTGAAAAGAAAATCACACCGCCGAATTAGCCTTGTGTGTTTATATTCATTATGAGTTCATTTTAAGACCACTTCTGGGAGTCGACTTAACAGCGCTAGAAAGAAAATACTGTGAAATACTGCGTCAACCGGAATCCTGAAACCAGAGAAATAAGTAAATGAAGACAGAAATAAAGAAGCAGAGGTGAATTACAAATGAAACCAGGGGGTCTGATGTATGTTCCAAACTTAATGTCAATAAATGGAACCTTATTGTAAAGTGTTACCAAAACCAGCCATGACATTGAAGTTAAAATGTAACTTTTTATTTGTCGCAAAAATGCACTGTAATCTAATCCAATTGAATCTACTCCAAGATAAATTGACATCCTCATGCAGGTTCACAAATAAGAGAAATCAAGTATCAGTGCATTTCATCTCATCTTTTCTTCTGTGCTGTTTGAAGTCAAGCCCTTATTGTCTGAGGTTCACTTTAAACTGACATGCAAACGCTTGACTTGATTTGATTTGGAATGACTGTTCACAAACAACAAGAGCAGCTTATGGAACGAAGAAAGCAAGTAGATTTTTATGGCACGTGCATTGAGGAATCGTTCAAACGCTGCGTGACGATGCACACGCTAAACTTTCAATCACATGAGAAACACTAAACAGTAGTAATAGCGATGCCACTTCTATGCAGTGAACAACCACATCCTCATTCCCAGCGTTGAATATCTTTTCCAGTGAAACAAAGACAACAGCAAAAAAAAAGCTATGTTCTTACATGGTATCAGTAGTTTCATGCCTCTTCCTTTTTCGGCTGAGGAAGTCTCATACATTTACATGCACCCAAATAATCTGTTTATAATGGGAATGATGGCTCAATCGAAAAGCTTTCATGTGAACACCTCAATCGATCCAACTGAGTTTCGATCCGAATGAAACTTTGATTGGGTTGGAAGAGGTCATGTAGACCTGATCAACATTAAGCATGTGAATCCAACTATTTTCTATTGGATTCAAAAAAATACCTTGCGCACATGCACAGTGCCGTGACGTGTGTGTTTATAGTTGTTTTTTACGTCTTACAAACATGCGTATTTTTACTCGCAGGTCTTACGAAATGTGTTGGAGGATTCTGAATGCTTGCTAAATATTTGCTGAAAGCTCTTCTGACATACAGGAATAGGCAAAAGTCATGTCTGGAGGGGATTTTTGTTTTTATCCCTTTCCCCATCGACGGAATTTTCCCGGCAGTCCATGTTTTCACTGTTATACGGTAGGGGGCGCTATTACGCACCTTCGGAAAGAGTATAGAATCTCTGGATCAAAACACAGGCGAAGAAGCAGGAACAAGCGATAGAAGCATTGCTGACGCACATGTAAATTATCGCGGTCTTCAAACATTAAACAGCATATAAATCAAAACTGCCTAATGTTACTGAAGATTTGAGGTGTTGTTGGACACAATCTACTCCATATGTGTTTAGATCATCGTTCTGAATCCCATCTGGACGAAGTCTTTTAGAAAAACAACAGCGTAGGAGACTGACAGGGACGAATTTGTTGAATAAAGTCATTATTTTTGTTTGTTTTTTACGCACAAAAAGTATTCTTGTCTCTTCATAACATTAAGGTTGAACCACTGCAGTCATGTCAATGATGTCTTTAGTACCTTTCTGGACCTTAAAAATTGGTTATGACATTGCTGTGTATAGGGAGGTCAGAAAGCTCTCGGATTTCATCAAAAATATCTTAATTTGTGTTCCGAAGATGAACAAAGGTCTTATGGGTTTGGAATGACATGAGGGTGAGTAATTAATGGCAGAAATGTATTTTTTGGGTGAACTAACCCTTTAGGAGATTGGTGGAAGTTAGTGCATGGAAACATACCTTCGTGCAAAAAAACGCGGCAGGAGTCAGTTCGGCCGATAATCCAAGGACAGCCTTCCAGCAGCATACTTCACACTACAAACATGTTTATCTTTGGCGAACAAGCCTCATGTAACCTCATCCTGGCCAGCTTCATTTACACATCACAGGCAGGGCAGTGCAGTCCTCATCCATCTGTATCTGTATCTGACCCTGGAACAGAGTCACGGCGCTCATTCATCTCCAAACGAAAGCAGTTAATGAGCGGTGCTGCATTTCAGGGACAGAAAAAGTTGTTCTACACTGACCTCGAGAGCCACGCAAGGTCTTTCCTCTGATAAACATAAAACAGAGGATTCGGTTTAAAGTGAAGTGTGTGATGTGTTTGATGTTGAAATACTTTATTCTTTACTTCTCGTTTGATGAGAAAATCCGACCAGCCTGACAAAGCAACTTACTTCTGAACCAATGATGTATTTCATCTGAAAACAAATCATGTTTGGCGATGTTAGTTGCACATTAAACAAATTAAACTAGTCAAAAAACACACTACAAAGTGTCTCGTCATACCTGTAAATAAAGTTGCTCCAGCTACTTTGACGCGTGGCTGGTGTGGGAGTGGCATAGGTTAATTAGTATGGTGTGGGAGTGGCAAAGGTTAGTATGGTCTGGGAGTGGCAAAGGTTAGTATGGTGTGGGAGTGGCATAAGTTAGTTAGTATGGTGTGGGAGTGGCATAGGTTAATTAGTATGGTGTGGGAGTGGCATAGGTTAATTAGTATGGTGTGGGAGTGGCATAGGTTAGTTAGTATGGTGTGGGAGTGGCATAAGTTAATTAGTATGGTGTGGGAGTGGCAGAGGTAAATTAGTATGGTGTGGGAGTGGCAGAGGTAAATTAGTATGGTGTGGGAGTGGCATAAGTTAGTATGGTGTGGGAGTGGCATAAGTTAGTATGGTGTGGGAGTGCCATAGGTTAGTTAGTATGGTGTGGGAGTGGCATAGGTTAGTTAGTATGGTGTGGGAGTGGCATAAGTTAATTAGTATGGTGTGGGAGTGGCAGAGGTAAATTAGTATGGTGTGGGAGTGGCATAAGTTAGTATGGCGTGGGAGTGCCATAGGTTAGTTAGTATGGTGTGGGAGTGGCATAAGTTAGTATGGTGTGGG
Organism: Hypophthalmichthys molitrix; assembly: GCA_037950675.1. Classification (NCBI taxonomy): domain Eukaryota; kingdom Metazoa; phylum Chordata; class Actinopteri; order Cypriniformes; family Xenocyprididae; genus Hypophthalmichthys; species Hypophthalmichthys molitrix. The sequence continues at coordinate 26,869,746 of CM075502.1, read as the reverse complement.
AGTGCCATAGGTTAGTTAGTATGGTGTGGGAGTGTCATAGGTTAATTAGTATGGTGTGGGAGTGGCATAGGTTAATTAGTATGGTGTGGGAGTGGCATAGGTTAGTATGGTGTGGGAGTGGCATAGGTTAATTAGTATGGTGTGGGAGTGTCATAGGTTAATTAGTATGGTGTGGGAGTGGCATAGATTAATTAGTATGGTGTGGGAGTGGCATAGGTTAGTATGGTGTGGGAGTGGCATAGGTTAATTAGTATGGTGTGGGAGTGTCATAGGTTAATTAGTATGGTGTGGGAGTGGCATAGATTAATTAGTATGGTGTGGGAGTGGCATAGGTTAGTATGGTGTGGGAGTGTCATAGGTTAATTAGTATGGTGTGGGAGTGGCATAGATTAATTAGTATGGTGTGGGAGTGGCATAGGTTAGTATGGTGTGGGAGTGGCATAGATTAATTAGTATGGTGTGGGAGTGGCATAAGTTAGTATGGTGTGGGAGTGCCATAGGTTAGTTAGTATGGTGTGGGAGTGGCATAAGTTAGTATGGTGTGGGAGTGCCATAGGTTAGTTAGTATGGTGTGGGAGTGTCATAGGTTAATTAGTATGGTGTGGGAGTGGCATAGGTTAATTAGTATGGTGTGGGAGTGGCATAGGTTAGTATGGTGTGGGAGTGGCATAGGTTAGTATGGTGTGGGAGTGTCATAGGTTAATTAGTATGGTGTGGGAGTGGCATAGATTAATTAGTATGGTGTGGGAGTGGCATAGGTTAGTATGGTGTGGGAGTGGCATAGGTTAATTAGTATGGTATGTGAGTGTCATATGTTTTGTAAAGTGTTACAAAAAGTTTTTTCCTTCTTGATTCCTAATTTTCTCACTAAAGTAACGGATTCAGTTTTCTCAATGCTCAATTTAGTGAAACCTGTTACTTGAAATGATTGAATAAATTCATCTGCAGCCACATGTGAAGTTGTTGAGAGACTGAACATCCATTAGAATCACGTTTCATGATAAAATGCTGTCAGAGATTGTGTTGAATGAAGAATGAGGCTTTTCTTCTCAAAGACAAATGACTATCGCATTTTACACTCATTGGCGGTAAAAGTTAAGTACAACTTGTGGAAGCGTAAAAAAGTGATTTGTGAAATATTATCCTGAAAGTCTAAATGGCATTAAATATAAAGCACATTATTTCCATCAACATGTAATTGAGTAAATGTACAAGCATTCAATTACAATAATACACAAATATACTTTAGTAATGAAGTACAATAACTCAAGTACTACTTTACAGCCCTCAATGTGAACATCATTAATTCAGAAACTTGGCAGCTTGTGCAGTTTCAACACACCTCAGAGTCCACAAATGCCATTTTTAATCCAATCTCATTGTTGTGGGTCGATGTACAAAACTGGTTTTTGTGGTTGTTGACAACATTCCTCATTCACCAGCCAATATGCAAATCCTGCAATGGCAGAGAAACAAGAATACGAGTATTTTTGTTGTTCTACTTTAAAAGGCAAAACACTGGTAATGCAAACCACACTGTCACATCATCATGCAGGTCCACACTTATCAGCATAAAACCTAGACCACTTTGTCGTTTTGGCCAGAAACTGCACAGGAATAGACAAAAATTGGGAAAACTTCTGGGTTACATTAAAGGAAGGTTTTCACTCAACTGCCGACAAGCACTAACCTAAGTAAACTTGTAAACTTGTACAACTGCAGGTCAAGATGTGCAATGAGTTCAAAAGATCTTGTTGGGTCATCAAGGTCAAACTAAAACAGATGCCCGACCTGTAGATCATTAACTTTCCTCGTCTTACTCTTTGACATTGACCAGAGATAACACAACCTAATTTGTAAAAAGTTGACTTTGCCCTAAAATGATGAATCTTATGAGAACATTGCTGGGGTCACAAATAAACTAAAAATAACCCTATTTTTGGGACCATTATGTTTTTATGCATTTTATGCATATGTTTTTATGCATTATTTAGTGTACACATGTACATTTGCCTCATTACTGCAATGCAAAATAAAATAAATAAATATAATTAAACAAATGTAAAATAAATTATATTTTATTATAGTATGCACAGATTTTTTTTTATAACTCAGTGATTGGGTTGTTTTAACCCAGCGGTTGGGTTAAATGTTTGACCAACATGCTGGGCAGTTTTATTTAACCCAACTATTGATTAAAAATGACTATATGACTGACTTAAAATGAACCCAAAATATGTTGGAAATTAAAAATCAGACACATAATTACTAGAGGCAACACTAATAATCAAAAGGTGAACATTTATTAATAAGCAATTTAATAAATGTTTATAATTTAATTATTATTAATTAAACTTATTAATAAATGTTCATTTATTAAACATAATAATAAACATTAATTTCGTTCATTACATTATTAATTACATTAATTTCAACATATTTTGGGTTCATTTTAAGCAAGAAATACAGTAATTTTTAAGCAATATAATCCTATATTAGTAAATAAATAAATAAAACTACCCAGCAGGTTGGGCAAACATTTAACCCAACTGCTGGGTTAAAACAACCCAATCGCTGAGTTAGTCCATTTTCAACCCAACTTGGGTTGTTTTTAACCCAGCATTTTTTTTTAGAGTGTTATTATTTTTTTAGAGTGTTATAAAGAAAGTACTAAAAAATAGACGTAAAACCAGGCTTAATTTGATCTTTTTTCCTTTTAAATTTAGGGTGAAATATGATCCAGACATGTTTCACGCTCCAGAATCTTTTATCGCGGTCTGAATTCAGACTAAAGCAGCGTTGCACATTAGAAGTTGCTACATTAGTTTCATTGTAATGAAGCAGTAACATTTTGGCACTTTCTTCAGCTCTGTAAATTAACACATCAGGAGCCACAATGGTGGTGTAAAAGTCTTCGTGGGAGGCCGCTAGTTTAAGATGAATTAAGAAAGCGATATCCCACCATCAAACCGCTGGAACGGCTCCTCCTCGCTCTCCATCTATACAGCTCCGCTCAACTGAATGAAACACGGTTACCTCGACCCAAGCGCTCCCACCCATCGCTTCAATAACCGCCTCATAAACTAAACCTGAGACTAACAAATCTATTGTGTCTGTGTCCTTTGCACTTATGTCTGCCCTGACCGCCTTCTATCCCACAATGCTCCTCTGTTCAGAGGTCGTCCCGGGAGAACGGCACATAAAGGATGCGAAGCCTATATCACGAGGTTCATATAACACTGTGACCGAAGCGAAGAGTCTCGAGTCCACGGCAGAAGTGGAGAAAGAGGTTTCCTCACTCGGCCAGGAAAGCATTCCTCTTTCTGTTCACGCCGCTTATCGGGTTCCAGACTGGAGCTATGAAAGAGAAAACGGCATGAGAACAACAGAGAGAAAGAAAGAGACCCCTTTATAGAGAGAAAGAGAGAGAATTGTTAGATTAAGAGGCACAACTGAAGAGAGGAAAATCACTGTTGTTGACCAGATGTTGCTCAGGAGAGATCATAGATGTTTAAATGGAGTACCAACCTCGTCTCAAATGATGCTTCTAAAAAAAAAAAAAAATATATATATATATATATATATATATATATATATATATATATATATATATATATATAAATTTTTTCCATGCCAATTTAGCATGTTTTCCTCTCAAATTCTCCCTACTGCAATGCATAATAATGAATAAAAAATAAATAAATACATTTCAGTATAAAACCAGTGATACTAAATAATAATAATTAGATGTTTAAATAAAGTACCAACATTGTCTCAACAATTTCTTCTAAAATCTGAAATAAAATAAAATATCTTGCATTAAAAAATTAAGCTTCTTTTGGGACCATTATGTTTCCCCCTTAAATACTCCTAACAATGCAAAATAATAATATTAATAATTAAAATAAATAAATAAATTTCAGTATAAAGCCAGTATAATCGTTAGATGTTTAAATAAAGTACAAACATTGTCTCAACAATTTCTTCAAAAAACCTGAAATAAAATAAATTACCATTAAAAAAAAAAAAATGAAGCTTGTTTTTGGGACCATAAAAACAAATTGAACATATTTTCCCCTCATATTCTCCCTACTGTAATAAATACATAAATAAATAAAAACACACTGTGCATGAATGGATTTTTTGGAATATTGGAATGTTTTGTAATTCAAATTAATCTAAACACTGTAACGCTCAAAATAAATAATTGGTTTGAGTTGGACAAACTTAAATTAAACAATTTCTGTCAAAACAACTTTTATGAGTATTCAGCACTTTCTTTCACTTTCAAGTTCAAGTAAACTGAACTGTTTCATTGTTTTGAGTTTTATTAACTTGCTTCTTTTAATTTAGACAAACTTAAGTTTAAGTGAAACTAGGCTGGGATTTCTATTTCCCAGAATGCTTTGCCCATGGCACTCAAAAGGGAAAGTAAATGCTAAAATTGTGTTAAAAAATGTTTTTTGTGCAAGATTAATGTTAAGTGGGAGATTTTAGTAGTGATTAATGTTTTGTTATGCTAATTTAGAAGAGTTTGTTAATGTGGGTTTTCGGAGAGTTACCATCATGGTGACGAGTGGAGCATGTGGCTTAGTTTGAGATCAAGTGTGTTAAATGCTTTATATTGCTGCACTCATTCAGCAAGTGTTATACCATGCTATTGATAAAGGGTTAGTTCACCAAAAAAAAAAAAAAAAAAAGCAATTTCTGTCATTAATCACTCACCCTCATGTCGTTCCACACCTGTAAGACCTTCATCTTCAGAACACAAATTAAGATATTTTTGATAAAATCCGATGGCTCAGTGAGTCCTGCATTGACACTTTCAACACCCAGAAAGCTACTAATGACATATTTAAAACAGTTCATGTGACTACAGTGGTTCAACCTTAATGAAGCGACGAGAATACTTTTTGTGAAGTAAAAAAACTAAATAACGACTTTATTCAACAATATCTAGTGATGGGCGATTTCAAAACACTGCTTCATGAAGCTTTACGAATCTTTTGTTTCGAATCAGTGGTTCAGAGCGTGAATCAAACTGCCAAAGTCAGTGGTGAACCATTGAAATTTCGAAACACTTATGACATAACAAAGCCTTGTTTACTGAAATCACGTGACTTTGGCAGTTTGATTCACGCTCTGAACCAAAAATACTAATACTAAAATACTAATATTCATTAGATGTCTTACATTGTTTCAAATGTTTCTCCTAGAAGTTCTGTGATGAAATAAAAACACAAATACATGACATAAACTTGATGAGGTTATACTGAGATCTCTCACTTTTGATGGTAGATTTTTGCTACCTTGGATTACATGAGAATCATCTGAGAAGCAGGAGAGTAAACAGAGAACAAGCGTTGAGTAACAGAGAGGAAAAACGAGTGTGGAGAAACCTTGGGAGTTATATCAGGAAAAATGTGATATAACAGCTCAATGTTTTTTAACAAAGCTGTAAGGTTCAAATGATGACGTGTTTAACAAAATGCAGAACATACAATGATAAAAAGAGAGTCAAGAATAATACTAGCATACTGCGTTCTCCATACTCATCTGTATATGGAAAACAGCATGCAATGATGATCGTGCCGTTGTTGTCACATGACCTTATGTTTAATCTTGTGCATTTTAGTCTCACTAAATGATGATCAGCTCGTTTGGCAAAAAAGTAATGGAATTGAGCGCGCTGCATTGCTCTGTTGCATAATGCTCAAAATTGTAGGATGTCATTCACTTTATGCATACAAAAAGAAAACATGCTGTGCACAATATGAATGATGCAGCAAAAAAAAAAAAAAAGAGCTGGTAGGATGCCATTCCAAACATAGCACTGATTTAGGCATGTCATCCGAGTTTACTTCTAACAAGTTTAATTAGCATTTTTCCTCTAATCTAAGCCCATGTTAAACTAAAGCACTATTCACAATCCAACCACTTTATTAGACCTCAGAACTGAGCTTTATAAATGAATCTTCATTCATTGAGTTTGAACTGATTTCCTGTTAAATTGGGTCACTGTTGCTGCATGAATCTCATCCATTGATTTCCGAGGCTCAATCTCTGATGCATTACAGTCTGACGTCCACGACTCCGCTAAAAATTATATATTATTAATACAGTGCATGCAGGGAAATATATAGATTTGATAATGTGAGGAGAAAGAACTACGGTTTCTTTCAGCCGGTGGTCGGTTTAAACTCTGACTGATGGTGCCGTGACAACACCGTAATCCCATTAACAAACTGATGTTTTAATGCTTTTAAGAAACTGGGTCTGAAAATAACTAGTAGCCTACTTAAAGTCTGAGAGTCGGCCGAAGCACTCGCCTCGCCTTAAGAGTCAGATTTAACAAAGCATAGCACTTATTACACGAGTTTTTGAGTGAATTAGAGCTCCTGTACTTTGACTTTCCACATCATTAAAATAGGTTCTGTCTCTTTACAGTGCTTTACGAGTGCAGAGTCGCTCATCCCGAGAGCACCGGCGTGCAGAAAGTCAAAGGATTTGTGTCACTGGCTTATTAGCTCGAGTAATACTTTCACAGTTTAATATCTCCAAACCTCAGTGGTGACCAGAAACATCTCACCCTTCAGCTGCAAAACCAACATGTTAATATGTGAATATGTTTGCATGAAACCTGTTGATTGTACTAAGCTTTAATTTCAAAGAAACACGCTGAATCATTTACATTATAAAATGTGAGTGATGCTGATTGGTCAATACAGTGTTAAAACAGCTCTGACGTGAAAGTGGATTACATCACAGCAGAAATACAGTAAAACAGTGAAATATTATTACAGTTTAAAATAGCAGTTTTCAATGTCAATATATTGTATAATGTAATTTATTCAGCATCATTACTCCAGTCTTCAGTGTCACATGATCCTTCAGAAATCATTCTAATATGCTGCTCAAGAAACATTTATGATTATTATCAATGTAGAAGAACAATTTATTTTAAATAGAAACTTTTTGTAATATTATAAATGTTTTACTATCATATTTGATCAGTTTAATGAATAAAAAAGTATTAATTTCTTTTTTAACCCTCCGGTGCTCCTCGCATTGCGGTCAAAAATGACCTGATTTTTTATTTTATTTTATTTCAATGAAATGAATGTACTATATTTTAGTTCGATAATGTTTTTTTATTTAATGTTTTGTATTTTTAGGAGATTTTATGGTACTAAATTATATTTATGCAGTAGTTATAATCCATTTATTTACTTTTTTAAAGACCTGAAAATGAAATTTCAAATCTAAAATGTTTTGGAGCACAGACTTAAGTTTGATGTATTTTTAAAGAAAATACTTGGCAGATTATTGCTGAAGTGAAAAAAACGCGTAAAAAGCGAACTTGATGAAATGAAAAATGCACCAAAATACTATTTTCAATTTTTATATGAAATATATATTTTCCAAAACATTTTTTACTCAAAATCAAAGCCATACATCTAAACAAGTTGTGCTCCAAATTTAAGGTTGATATCTCAAAAAATGAGCTTTCAGTAAGATTTAGTTTGGCCGCAGTACCAAGCGTTTCCACAGCTCCCATTCATTTCCAATGCGCTCATTTTTGACTGCGAGGAGCAAAAGTGTGACTATTTTTATTTATTTTTTTGTTCACATAGCAAGTGCCAAAACCTTTACCAAGTTTTGTACCATTCTGATGGTACAAAATAAAAATTTTTTAAAAAAACAAAACACAATTCCAGAGGAAAAGACAAACATTTGAACAGCAGTGTAAACCAACCATAGTTTACCAGTCAGAAACAACTGCTGCGTCCCATCACTGATGTACAAGGAAACAAAATGGCAATAACTGTTAACTTTGACAGTGTTTGAATGTCAATAAAGTCTTCTACTAATCAAACCGCAGAGTTTAAACAATTCAACAACGACTAACAGGATCATTTACCCTGTTGTACACCCCCGACTCACTGATGCGTTTCTTTTGCTAACATCTCAGTGTTTATTACAAACAGTGTACAGTTGCAATGTTTGCGTGATGTCGCACACCCACAACCCAACATTTCCCAAATTCAAAGGAAAACAGTATATAATGAATTTACTTAAGAAAATTCTGCACTGCACGTCTAATGTCATAATGCTAACCTGTCATAAAACAAAACAGGCTAATCTAATATTTGAACATTTCCATTTCTTCACAGCCTATAATTATATAGGCAACATAAGTCGTGCTAGTTCTTTAGTTTGTGTTTTCTAGGCCAGTTCTCATCACACGTCTAACCTAATTTGTCTGCACTAATCAGTAAAAGTGTAGAAGTACAAGCGCTCTGTCAGGCCGAGACTTCCAGCTATTCAGAGATGGTCTCCATATCACATGCTATGAATTATTTATATATGCAAATGCAGAACTTCAACATGCATATGATAAATCCCTCCCCATACTCACTGCCATTTACAATAACAACAAACATCAGTTTTCTTAAGCAGTGAGTCCTTTTTTCATCATTCTGGATCAGATGTTCACAGATCTGAATGTTTTGGTCGTTGTTATTCCGAGCGAGTCTTTGGCTATGGGTGAAATGTTGTTCATAGTGTCTTTTGTAATGTGAAAAATGATAGCGGCCCACCACAGAGATCTTGGTTTCAGGCGGATGCTATCGACTTACTGTGTGTTCGCTTCACTGGCTACAACAAATGAAGCTGGAGGGATGGCACACCGGTCCGATGTGTGCTGATAAGGGAAGACACGAGACACAATTTCACTGACTTCAGTCCGCACGAACCTTCAGTGTCTTAACTGAGCTACTCCTGTCCTGTCTGTCTCCTATGAAATAAAAAACACACACTTCAAAATAGGTGAGCGACAGATGGCAGGCGGCACATTTAAACCCTGCTAAATATTAACTAGAAGCTACTGGTAGGCTTTCGAACTGTATGCAAACGGCAGCATGTCAGATGTAATGTTTGATTAACTATCAGGGGTTTACAGTTTCATATACTTGATGGCGAAAATAAAAGTTCACCCTTATGTCGTTCCAAACCCCCCACTTACTTCCTTCTGTGGACCACACAAGAAGTTATTTTGAAAAGTTTTTTTTTCTGTCCATACAATGAAAGTCAATGGGGTCCAATGTCATTTTGGACAAAACCAGTTTAAATATTATTCAACATGTCTTCTTTTGCATTTTGCAAAAGTCAATCAGGTTTGGGACGACATCAATAAATGATGATGGAATTTTCATTTGTGGGTGAACGGTCCCTTTAAAGCTGATGCATACACACTTTTCAATGGTGAAATAGTTACTCGTATTACAATTAAACAGTAAACGATGACCAAGCAATTTGTAGTGGAATCAAACATTGGACCGTTTTCACGGAACATGAACATATTTGTGAAAAGCATAAGCATACGTACAGCAATACGGATGCAAGTTGTCCCACTGAATTGAATATCTGAAGTAACTTAGGAACAATTCACACGTGGACATTTGTTACGTTTGTGTTTCATTAGAAACGCCGCATCGTTTTTGCAAACGCTCATTAAGTGAATCTCTGGGTATGTTTACACGACAATGATGTACTAAAAACGGAAAGGTTTTTCCTTCGCATTTTTCGCGTACATACGACAACGTTGTCAAAACAATCCTCGTTCACACGGATCCACGAAAACGACTAAAATCGCTGTATTCTGCGGCCAGACCAGTAGATGGCGATGTCACTTTGTAAAGAAACACTATAGACTGAACACATAATATGTATGACGTCACGTTTTTACAGTTTACACAGAGACGATAATGTTATCGTTTTCAAAAACGTGCACTTTGAAACACATTTTCAGGCCCCCAAAACACCGTTGTTGTGTAAATGAACAGCCAAAATGCATAAAAAGTTTTCCGTTTTTAGTTGTGTAAATGTCCCTCAATGTGACAGCTCATATGCAGGTCAAATTTCACCCCAAGATCAAGTGACAAAAAGCCTATTTAAGGATCATAAAGATCATATGTACAGCAAATCATACATAAATTGTCACATTGAATTGAAATGTGGCAACAAATTAATTTAGGAACGATTCACGCAGACATTTGTTACGTTTGTGTTTCATTACAGTAACATTACAGACGCCACATCGAGTGAATCTCAGGGTACTTTTACACGACAATGAAGTACAAAAAACGAAAAAGTTTTTCCTTCGCATTTTTCGCATACAGCTGACAACGTTATCAGGTAAATGTTCACATGGACCCGCAAAAACGACTAAAATCGTTGTATTCTGCTGTCAGGCCAGTAGATGGCGACGTCACTTTGTAAGGGAACTATGTAATATGCATGTGCATGATGTCACCGTTTTTATAGTTTACACAGAGGTGATAACGGTATCGTTTTCAAACACTTGTACTTTGAAACTCATTTTCAGGCACCCAAAATGCTGTTGTCATGTAAATGAATGGCCAAAATGCGTAAAAAAAATGTTTTCCGTTTTTAGTTGTGTAAACGGCCCCTCAATGAGACCGCTCATATCCAGGTCACATTTCACCCCAAGATCAAGTGGAAAAAGTTTTAAATAAATAAAATGAGATTATATTAAGATCATATGTACAGCAATTCATACATAAATTGTCCCACTGAATTCAATGTTGCAACAAATTAATTTACCACGTTATCTGGTAAACGTTCACACGGATCCGCGAAAACAACTAAAATCGCTGTATTCTGCTGCCAGGCCAGTAGATGGCGATGTCACTTTGTAAACTATGTAATACGCATGCGGATGACGTCAATGTTTTTAACGGTATAATTTTCAAAAACTTGCACTTTGAAACACGTTTTCAGGCCCCCAAAACACCGTTGTTGTGTAAATGAACAGCCAAAATGCATAAAAAGTTTTCCGTTTTTAGTTGTGTAAATGTCCCTCAATGTGACAGCTCATATGCAGGTCAAATTTCACCCCAAGATCAAGTGACAAAAAGCCTATTTAAGGATCATAAAGATCATATGTACAGCAAATCATACATAAATTGTCACATTGAATTGAAATGTGGCAACAAATTAATTTAGGAACAATTCATGCAGACATTTGTGGTTCATTACAGACGCCGCATCGAGAGAATCTCGGTACGTTTACACAACAATGAAAATGGAAAAGTTTTTCCTTCGCGTTTTTCGCATCCATACAACAACGTTATCTGGTAAATGTTCACACGGATCCGCGAAAACAACTAAAATCGCTGTATTCTGCTGCCAGGCCAGTAGATGGCGATGTCACTTTGTAAACTATGTAATACGCATGCGGATGACGTCAGTGTTTTTAACGGTATAATTTTCAAAAACTTGCACTTTGAAACACGTTTTCAGGCCCCCAAAACGTCATTGTCGTGTAAACGAACAGCCAAAATGCATAAAAAGTTTTCCGTTTTTAGTTGTATAAATGGCATCTCAATCATATCCAGGTCACATTTCACCCAAAGATCAACTGAAAAAAGTTTTAAATAAAGAAAATAAAGCCTATTTAAGGATCATTAAGATCAAATGTACAGCAATTCATACATAAATTGTCCCATTGAATTGAATGGAATGGAATGTGGCAACAAATTAATTTAGGAACGATTCACACAGACATTTGTTGTTCTGTTTTTACACACAGGAGCTTTAAATAATGCCAACAAATAAAAAAATAAAAAAACAAGAAAACAAAAACAAATGACGCACTGAGCTTTGAACAAAAGAGCGTAGCGCTTTTATAATTATTAATATCAAGTCCTTTACAAATAGTCACTGTGTACAGCAGCCGTTTGCATGGCAAGGTTCACAGAATTCATCATACATGTGCTGCAAGCCCTTACGGATCCGTCTCCCATGCCGAGACAGAGATCAGATATTTTTGAGATATGTTCTTCCGTCTCTTCCACTAGAGATCAGATCAGTCTTAGAATTTTAAAAAACATCTTTGAGACAAAACACAAATGTATTAGTTACGGATTAGTTGTTTCCTTTTAACTCGCATTGAGTAGTGCATATCGAGCGCAGTAATGACCTCAGATTAACCAAAACATTGTCATTACAGACGATGCATCACTTTTTTGCCAATGCTCATTGAGTGAATCTCACGACAGGGTCACATTCCACTCGAAAATTGAATGAAAAAAAAAAATCAAATACATTTTGCATAAAGAAAATGAAACCTAGTAAAGGATCATAATTTTTTTTTTTGCATTATGACATTTTCATGATGATTATGCACACAAATTCTGACCGCCGAAACTTACTTTTGAGTTTTCAATGATTCTAATCACTGTAATACAGTCACAATTATTTTATTGAGATAAAAATAAAGAAAAATTCTTAACTCTGTTAATAATGTCACAATGCAAAATATAATTTATTTTGTAGAATATTTTGGTGTGAAATATTCTGAGATTCACTCTATTAGCATTTCCTATATATTTAGCTGTTAATATTGAAGGTACTACAAACCACATGTCATTTTTTTTTCCAATTAAACTTGTTTACTTGTGGATAACGAGATGATAATGACCTGCATAGGGAGAGAACATCATGTTGCATTTATACTGTTCTACAGAATCTACACAATGCTAGAAGTGTCTATTAGCAGAAGAGTAACAGCCTGTTTAAGTCCTGACCTAAGTGTGTTGGTTTACCAAAAAAAAAAAAAAAGAGCACTAATTGTTTTTTTCCAGGAGTAATGAGCAAATGAGTTGCCTTGCTAGGGAAAGACTGTGAGGATGGCTTTGCGTGCGAGTGTGTGTCAGTCTCTTGCACGGGGCGGTTGATAATATTGTTGCGTCGGTCGAGAGCGTCGAGGTTGTCCGTCTCCTCCTCTTCGAAATTCAAGGGCATTCTCATAGTAAATGTCTTCGTCATCCTGTAAAGAAGTTACCAGGACATGAGTGACTAATGTTGCTAATAAACGCAAGTGTACTATATCAGTCATGGCAAACAGAAGACAGACTGGTCTTTAAATAAATACAACACAGCCAAAACGTAAACTTGGGAATTTGGAACATGTGTGTTTTTAATGCACAGGACTCAACATGAACGAAAGTGAAAGAGAATTTGTAGCCTGAATAAAATGTCAATAATAAAAAAAAATAACTAGGGAATCACCAGAACGTGAGAATGACATTTAGTGTATATAATGTACTGACGGTAACAAGGTTGCGCTGTTGAGGCTCGCGCAGCCTCGTCTCGAGGAGAAATCAAAACAAATGAGGGCAGCACACACAATGAAACTCAGTTAACATACTAAAAATTCAAAATGTGGAGTTTTTATATTTATAACTTATGATACAGGTAACATCACATGACTTCCTGAATACCATCACGATTGAAAACGTGACACTGATTTCATACGACATTCAATAAACAAGTAGTTAATCTTAAGTCACTTACATTTTAGATGCAATTTTGACTGTTTTTGTTCTATTTCAGCAGCGCATCTCACAGCAACACTCAGCCGTGTTTCATTAATGAATGATTCAGCGTTTCAAACGAATCGGTTGAGTGAAAGATTCAATAACCCATTCATAAACTGCTGGCTCATTCTTGAATGAATCGTTTTAATGAATCGTTTAAATGAATGACTCATTGGGCCCTATTTTAACGATCTAAGCACATTAAGTGCAAGGTGCAGGTGCACTTAGGGTGTCTCCAAATCCACTTTTTCTACTTTAACAGTGGAAAAAAACGTTCAGCGCACCAGGCACAGGCTTGTACCTAGTCTCTTAATGAGTCATGGGTGTGTTTTGGGCATAACGTGCAATAAACCAATCAGGGTCTCATCTCCCATTCCCTTTAAAAGCCAGGTACGCTCGCATCATGGCAGATTCGCTATTTACATGGTGTAATATAGACACCCTTAACATGACGAGTCAGTTTAAATACATGTGTATTGCCACGATTGGTCAAATAATTAGCCAATTTTATTCGTCATTACTGCAAATAGGTAATTCTGATACATGCAATGACTATCCATTATGACATGTAGGCATTTTTATCTTTATGTGCACAATAATAATCTGTTACATTGTAATCCTTTTATTTTTAATATTTGGCATGTTTGTGTGCTGCTGCGCGAGTATACGCGTATTGTGCACCCACTAATAAGTGCATATTACTAACGCACCTTTTAAATAACAACAAAAAAAAAGGCTTCGTCATTGACTTTAGAGCGGGTTTTTGTTGGTCAATGGCGCAGTTGTTTTCAGTTGCCTCAAAATAGCAACGCGCCAACAATGCACCTGAACAGCACGCCCATGGGCGAACAGATGGGTGCATTTGCTATTTAAACAACGTAGCGCTGGATGTGAAAACAATAACTGCGTCGGGCTAAAAAACTAGCAAAAAACACCTGCGTTGCATTTTTTCCCCCAATATTTTAAACAATTTCATAACATTATTTAATGCAGTTGTAATTTTTCAGCGTAAATGATTTAATTTGATTGGTAACCGCCCTATAGTGTCTTAATATTCTAATTGAATTTACTGATCAAATTTAAGAATTTAAAATGAAAGATAAAGAAATAGTATTTACACCACAAAAAAAAAAAAAAAAAAAAAAACTTTTTTACTCGGACAAGAGAATATTTACACATGACAAGGCTTAATATCGAGCCCTGATGCATATGAATTAGCACAGACATTTTAGCAATTCTGTGTAGTCTTGTGTTTGGCTGGTGTAGTCGTGCTGCCAACTAATATGACAGCATATGAACTGAGATGAAACTTGGATTAGGAAAATGTTCTGAAACTCACATAAACAGCACTCCACATGGGCTTAATTCCAATAGAGTTTAACATTAACATGCTGCTAAGCGAAGAGCAAAATACTCTAATACAGGGTCCGTTTTTACAAAACTGTAAAATAACAAGAACAAAAACAATAGAGGATATGCTGCTTTGTATATGTACTCTTCTTCGACTACTGCACAGTACATCACACCTGTGCATATTGCCGCCTAGTGGACACTTCTGTCTCAACATTCACCTTGCCCATGCGCTGTTGTACACGTCCACATGGACACACAAATTGGGCTGCACACGGACTGTGCGCTCGGACCGTCCCGATGATGAAAATTACGTCACGTAGGCAGTGCGCAAACCATCGCAGAACGCGGACGGCCGAAGTATACTTTGGGTTTTAAGGATCTCAGGTGATCTGATGCTTACCCAAACATCCATGTGCAGAGGTTTGATATTGTGAAGCAGAACTTCTTCGCAGTTGCCATAGTCACTGAACACGACCACAGCCGTCGAGCCCGAGGGGTGGACGGCGTCGATGCTCGCCCGATAAAACTGCCACAAATATGCAAGATGTTACACAAAATAAAAAATGCAACAAAAGTGTGTAATAATAATAATAATGCAAATTACTGACCTTATTGTCTTCCCAGTAGAGTGCGAGACACTGGTCACCTGCTTTCCAGTTTACGTAATTATTCATGTCGGCTGGCTCTCTCTGACCTTTGATTGGGCCGGATCTCTTTTTGGGGGCGGAGTTATGCGCATTGGTTTGCTTTTGAGGCGGGCCTGAAGACTGCGGCTTGATTGGACCGGTCCGTCTGTGTTCTAAATCTCCATTAGGGAGCTGCGTGTTTGAAACCCCACCCACTTTGATGAACTGCCCTGATCCTGCATCCTGCGAAAAGTCTTTTTTCATTGCATCTTGGGAACGATCAAAGTAGCCCGAATTGGGCCTTTCTGGCCTCCCTTTCCTTCTGCTGTTTGCCTCATATCTTCCTTTAGGATCGGAGCCTGACGCAGCAGGATTTGAGGATTTGGGTACCGCAGGTCCATTTGATTGGTTTTTCCTAAATGAAGCAGGATCGGACCGTCCTGTTCCATTCTGCTCTTTCCATCCACCGTTATGGGGTTCCTGCTGGAAGCCCTTTGACCCACCGTGTTCCTTTCCTTGCTGTTCCCTGGACTTCCCTGTCGAGGAAGAGGTGTACGAGGAAGATGCAATTCTAGCATCTTGACTGTCATTCTTCCATCGCTCTGATCCTCCTCTTCCTGGTCGCTCTCCGTCCCTCCATTTCTGTGGCTGGGAAAAGGTGGAAGAGGCTGGGCTAGGTTTAGGGAAGTCTCCGTCCTTCTGGAAACGTGGAGGCCTGTCATTTCTCTGCGGCCTTCCCTCATTTCGAGGAGGGTGTTTGGATGGGGCGCCATCTCTGGATATTTGATCGGTGTTGGGGAAAGTCATCTTAGCTTGGTGGTCTTGTAGTGAAGACTGGTTCTTTGACTCTAGTGGGTTAATTATAAGAAAACATGAAGTAAATTGCTGCACAATTTGGGGAAAAAATAATTCAAAGACTTGTTTAAATGATATAAATGCATGTTTGCTGACAGTAGATGAGAAAGTATAGCCACATTTACATCACATGGTTCAAGTGACCAAATTCTGATTTTTTCCTCCCATGTGGAACAGATCAGATATGATGCACGAACATGTAAGCAGGAAAAAAGCACATGGATTCCGATATTCTCAGATCAGTTTTATATGGAAGCTCGTTTCTGCCACTGAATAAAAATTTAAAAAGGTAATTGAAACTTTATCGGAATTGCATGATTTAGTCGCAATTGCGAGTTATAAAGTCAGAATTGCGAGTTATGAACTCAGAATTGAAAGATATAAAGTCAGAATTGCGAGATATAAAGTCAGAATTAGGTGAAATATCATGCAATTCTGACTTTATATCTCGCAATTCTGACTTTATATCTCGCAATTCTGAGTTCATAACTCGCAATTCTGACTTTATATCACGCAATTCTGACTTTATATCTCGCAATTCTGACTTTATATCACGCAATTCTGACTTTATATCACGCAATTCTGACTTTATATCTCACAATTCTGACTTTATATCTCGCAATTCTGACTTTATAACACAATTCTGACTTTTTAACTCGCAATTCTGACTTTATATCACGCAATTCTGACTTTATATCTCACAATTCTAACTTTATATCAATTCTGACTTTATATCACGCAATTCTGACTTTATATCACGCAATTCTGACTTTATATCACGCAATTCTGACTTTATATCAATTCTGACTTTATATCACAATTCTGACTTCATATCACGCAATTCTGACTTTATATCAATTCTGACTTTATATCACAATTCTGACTTTATATCTCGCAATTCTGACTTTATATCACAATTCTGACTTTATATCACGCAATTCTGACTTTATATCTCGCAATTCTGACTTTATATCTCGCAATTCTGACTTTATATCTCGCAATTCTGACTTTATATCACGCAATTCTGACTTTTTAACATGCAACTGTGTGAAAAAAAAAGTCAGAAATTGCGAGATAAAAAGTCGCAATTATCCTTTAATTTTTATTCCGTGGCGGAATCAAGCCTCCATAGTTTCAGGCCTCATTCATATGTGGAAATAAATCTGATATAAATCGCATATGTGCATTTGCGTCTGCCACGTAAGCGGACAGATCGGATACTCCAGAGACATACATCACTGAAAAAGCGATGGTGGTGAATGACGTCAACAACCGTGATCACATGACTCTTTTCAATGGCGCAATTGAGGACGAAGGCTCAACCCAATGCTCTGCTGACCTTTAAAGATGGTGCGGAAAATAAAAGCTTGTATGATCATTTCGTCTGCATGCATTGCAAATCGCGCCATTTCTACCTCCTTTTCGGCCTAAGCTTTTCCGGGTCAGTACGTCTATTTTGGGTTGTTTCGCCAAGTGTATAGTGTAAATGCAGATACTGTATATGGGTCACTTTTAAAAGAAGACGTAAAAGCTGGTCGGATATAAAAAAATAAAAAATAAAAAATCGAATATAGTCACTTTTTAGCAGTAAACTGAAGGGAGCTCAGATGCTAAAGCGCTGGTGTTCTGCTTCCGTCACATCAGCCAAACAAAAACAAAAAAAAACTTATCGGCTAATGCCGATAATTAAAACTGCTAAATATCAGCTGATTTAATCGGCCGACCACTAATAGAATATTTCACTATTTGCAAAAAAAAGCCTCCAAAGAGAACTCAAACTGAATAGCCTGTTGTTTGGCATATCTTTAGTGTCTTGCAGCATGAGTGCCACGGCATGCATTTAAATCACTTTGTTGAGAAATGCGTCAGAAATAATAAGTGGTAATAACTAAAAGTTCATTCAAAAATCCCAGACAGTCTCCTCATGGAAATATCAACTAATTAATTGCAGGACACAGTGATGATGCAGTGCTCTTCAAAAGCACAATAACAGGTCATTCTGACTCAAAGCAACACAATGCATGTTAAAACATCAGCGCTGAAAGAGTGGACAAACGGTTTCTCCACATATTAGCCCTGTCTGTTTTCTCCTAAAGCCATATGTCAGGCAGAGCTTACCAGACTTATCTAAAGCTGACTAATAGAAGCGCCTTCATTTGGGACCGGCCATCTGTTTGACGCCGCACAGTTCTGCAGCCCACTGGGACTCGAACATAAGAAGAGATTAAAAATCCTGATACAATAATTCCCATTATTAGGACTTCTTCCATTGCACATCCAGTAGGAAGGAATAAAGGATCATTTACAGTAATTATAGCAAAATAAACTCACAGGCTGATCATGACTTCAAAACTAAGCAAGGGTCTTTTATCATCCCCATTTTGCAATAATGACCAGCTTACTACATTATACCATTTTTAACACGGATGCTTACCAAATAAATAATTAAATGTAAATAAAATATTGATTTGAGCTGGAAAATCAGTGAAATGGTGTGAAATAGGAAGGATGCAGAGATATGGAAGTGTTAACTACTTTAAAAAGTTGGCACAGAAAAAGTTTACTATTCAGTGTTATTGTTAACTAAGACTATTAAAAATTAAAAAAGCTGATATAAAATATAAATAATAGATGAAAAACTATTAAGCAACTAACTGAAATTAAAGTTGAAAGGCCTAAAATTAATAACGAAATACAATTATATTAAAGCTAGTTATTAAAAAAAAACACTAACAAAAAGTACTTAAAGTTAGAAAATCTTAAAACAATAAAAGCTCATTCAAAATATTAATCAGGGTTCCTACTAATTTTCCATTTCAAAATTCCATACTTTTCCAGACTCAAATAATTTCCAAACCTCTCTATAAATCTTTCAGACCATATTTAACATGAATGGTTCATACAGCATTATTTTCAACGCCATATTTAGTATGTAGTACAGGCATCTGTAAATATCTATACTTTCATCGTGGTTTTATCAAAGTGATATATGATAAGAAGAAAGCTAAAGTGCTTTATCGCCTGCATACGTTCACTTTTGATATAGTAAATGTGGTTTGACGTCACACCAAACAGCAAAGTACAGTCTGACTCAGATGTCTGTTTGCTTCTTTGCTGGTTGAGTAAACACTCTTTTAGTGAAGTTCAAAAGAGACAGTTTTGTGTGATGAAAATGTGCCTTGAATTCATTCAGTTTTGTTCAACAATCACTAAACTTTTGCCATGAAAACACTCTGCTTGTTTTGTACATTTATTTTTAGTCTTAATTTTATATTTTAGAAAACTGCATAGATGCAGTAGTGTGAAAACACAATTTTTTGTCCATACTTATACAGACCTAGAAACAACTCAAATCAAATTCCATACTTTTCCAAACTGCGTAGGAACCCTGTATAATAGTACTTAAACAATACTAAACACTGTTCCTATCTGCTTCCAATACTGGCACATTCTGGTACCAATAATTTAAAGAAGCCCTAATATTGGCCAGATTGTAAAGCACCACAAAAACATAAAGGTCAAATAAATTCGATGTACCGTCAATGGAGAATGTTCCCATTTTTGACTCCAGGAAGTCAAACAGCGTGCTGGGCCCAGATGGTCTTCCTCCTGCTTCCTCATCCTCATCTTGTCTGGAGCGTCCCCTTCCACGACCCTTTCCTGTCAGAGAACAAACAAACTATCAAATTAAAAGGACAATTGAATTTTATTAATAAAGTATTTAAAGTATTAATTCAGTATTTTCTGTGCTTTCCTCTCTCCTTTGCTTCCATATTCAGCTTCATAATATTTCCACTAGTGTTGTCAACATTTTTAATCTAATTAATTACACCATATGGCAATTAATGAATCAAATTAATCGCACATTACATATGGCTGAGAAATTGCCCCAAAAGGTTAATTTAAAGTCATTATTCTGTTAAATGAAAAAAGCATTAGGCTTCAACGGCCATGAGGGTGAGTAAATGATGATAATTTTCGTTTTAATGGGTTTTTTATTTATATGGAAGTATGAAATCATTTTTAATGAAATAATACTCTAAACAAGAAACTTAAACTGCCAGTAGGTGGCGGTAAATGTCTAAATAAGTGAGTCATTCAATCATTCATTCGATTCGTTCAAACCGCTGAATGACTCTTTATGAATTGAATCATTGATTCACCCGATTAATTCACTCAAAATCGGACATTCATTCAGAAACAAAACACCACAAGATTGAGAAAAAGCAGACAATATTGTGTCTAAAATATTGTATAAAATCAATTTCACATTTGCACTCGTGCTATTCAGGACAAAAACAGCACTTGTGTGATATCGCTTAACAATATCATGATATAAATGTGAGACAAAAAGTCGTATAGGGACATTTTTGCCCTGATATCTTGATTTTTAGTGAGTTTTACTGAGTTGTTGCTCTGCTTCATGTTCGTTACCAATCAACTTTATAAAACGTAAGATGACCGGGTGCGTGCATTAAATTCAGTGTTGCCAAGTCCGCGTTTTTCCCTCGGAATTGAGCTACTTTAACACTGTTGCCGGGGGTTGTTTTTTATGTTCGCGGGTTGAAACGACCCCAAATAACCCCCGAAACATGACTGGGCTAGATTTAGGCTAGTTTTGAGTAGCAATGGGCAGATTTTGTTGTGAAAACCTGGCAACCCTGATTAAATTCATTAATTTTAAAGTGGTCTTTTCCCCCATAACCAATTAATTAAATAAACAAGTTAAATCAACAGCCTTAACTTCCACACAAATGACATTTTGGGGGAAAAATGCAATGTAGTTTGTGTGCAAGTCCAGAACAGAGATTGACCAAAATGAAACAAAAAAACCTGTTGTAACACACATTCTGCAACCGGCCGGTTCTGATCGATGGCCGGTCAAGCAGTGCATCTCGATCAATGGGTTTTATTGCATTTGATTTGATTTTATTGCAGAGTGAACTGAATAAACGAGAAAAATTGACCTGCACACAAGAAAGAAAACATTCACCTTAAAACGAATCATACTAGTTTTTAAGCAACCAACACAATCCTGCTGCCTTCTTTCATGAGCAGTTGTGTATCTTGTAACTATCTGAAGGTTTCTGATCTTTTCTCGGCTTTACCTCGAGGTGGTGGGCGGCTCTGCTCCATCTGGGCCGCTTTGGGCTGGTTTGTTCCGGTGAGCAAGAAATTGAGGGCCACTTCCACATTATTGTTGTTATCCAGCAGGGCCTGTCTGGCAGCCTCACGGTTAAAACCCATCTCCATGATGTCCCTCAAAGCTCGCTCATCAACCTTGAAGAGACCGCAGCAACATGAAACAGCAGAGAAGGAATCTGATGAACTTGAGGGTCATCAAGCATTGCATTAAAATCCATCAAGCAGGGACAAAAGAACAGATGTAGAAAACATGCAGAGCAATATTAGAGTACAAAAACATGGACATTAGACGAAAAAACAAAACAGAAAAGACAGGAACACAAAGGGGTCACATCTACTGATGTTTACGTCAGTCATCAATTCATCTTTCATCAAGAGAAGGCATTTACTTGTGTCTCTACTGGCATTAGAGGAAAATAATGACATATAATTATAAATAATAATCCACCGTACAATTTTTGGGCACTTGAGGTGTTTTTACAGATTGTTATTTAAGGAACACAGCAGAATGTGAATCCATTTGCATCTTCGTGTCCTTTTTTTAAAAATAAATTATTACTTTTATTCAGCAAAGACACATTAAATTGATCAAAAGTGACACTTTTTGTTAACATTAAATGTAATAACTAATATGAACTAACAATGAGCAATACATTAGTTACGGTATTTATTTGTTGATGTTACTTATTAAAAATGCATCTGTTCATTGTTTGTTCACTGTGATTTTAACACTGCATTGGTAAATGTTGAAATTGACAGTCATAAAAACTGAATTTACTATATAAAGCAGAATGTCACGGAATTGGTCAAATTTGATAGTTAATTATGTAAAATCGCAATTATAGAATAGTGTCTGTGAATATTAAACCGCAAAAACACTGTTTAAATATGAATCCTGCATGTCCTGCATCTCTATGTGAATGAATGACGCAGATGTGCGATTTCATTTATCACACACACACACACACAGAAGCATGACGCTCGCTGTGTTTTCAGCCTCTGACTCCTCACTATATGAGGACATGAATGCATGAACTTCATCTCCAGAGCTGCTCTGAGAGTCACTTCATGAGCATTTTACCATTTTGAGAAAAACTATCGTCATATCATAAACACAGAAACTCAACATTCTTCACGGCAACCCGTCAAAATAAATGTTCGGTTTAACTTGAAGAAATTGTGACAAATATATTACTGTTGTACAGTAGAATTTAGCTACGTCTCAATGTAATAATAATAACACTAATAATAATAATAAATTATTATTAAAACTTTATTTTAGGAATAATCAATTCAATCAAAAAAGTTTAATTTCATGATTAAAAGAAATTAAATTAATGTTTTATTCCTTCATTTGATTTCCAGAAAAATTTAAATACACAACACAGAATTTCTGAAAAAACAAAACATTTCATAGAAATTTATAAATTAATAAATGTAGTTGTTTGTAAGAATTCAATTAATTAGACATGCTTTTTGTTTATTAAAATTTAATTAAACCATTAAAATGGAATCCAGAAAAATTAAAACAGAAAACACAAAATTTGGTAAAAAAAATAAAATAAAACGGAATTTGAGAAAAAAAATAAAAAAACGTATTTCATAGGGCCCTAAAATTTAAAAAATTAAAAAAAAATTTTTTAAACTTCTATTAAATTGTTCTTAAATTGTATACGTTTCATGATTTCAATTAAAAGGTGCAATATGTAAGATTTTTGCCCGCTAGAGGCCTATTCAAAACAAAGGTGTAGCTTGATGACGGCAAGTTTGAGCGTGGAATCTTGGGACATGTGTTCTTCACATCACAGCTGGTGGAAATAATCGGGATAGGACTCGGGAAGAAATCATGTTTATGGATGAGATTATTAACGTTACTGTAGTATGAAGCAGAGCAGGACCGAGTGTTGTGGGAGCTGAAAAGCATGGTACTCGCAAAAAAAATCAAGAAAATTAGATTTAAACAATAAGACTAAACATGTTGAGCTATATAACAATAATTAGTTTTCTGTCTATAAATGTAACCAAACAGTTGTCTATTAAAACTAGTGTTGTCATGGTACCAAAATTCCAGTAGTCGGTACCAATACCATGAAAATTTTACGGTTCTCAGTACCAATTTTGGTACCACAGCAAAATCTGTTGGAACTTTTTTACTATTTTATATAGCCTATTTTAAAAACATATTAAATATGATTTATTTAATATGTTTTTTATTTCCACACAAAGATGCATCATAGCCTACTGCTCTCAAAGCGCATTGAGAGGGATGTGGGACACAAGCAGGAAAGAGACAATTTCTCTTTAATAATATCTTCATATTATCTCCTGATGTTACAAGCAACTGACACTTGTTGTAAAAGGTCTGAAGAGCAAGTTTTATCTTCAGACATTCAGGCTATGTTTGATTTTGCGCTGCCAGGGAAAGCGAAAGTAAACATCACCAGCGTGTGTGAAACGCACTATATACAAATAAACTTGACGCGCCTTATAAAGTCTAATAACAAGCACAAACAAATAGAACTTGACGTGCAAGCAAAAAGGTTTCTGTCCTACGGTGTTTTTCTACTTTACCACAGTAAAGAATGCGAATAGCCTATAATAGGCTTAAATGCGAACGAAAGAAAGAAACGTTTATAATCCCTTGCGTGAGTGAAGATTTGGGAAAAGAAACAGATTTCATGTTCAGTGGACTAATGGAATATTGTTAAATTCTCTGCTAATCAGGTGACCAGATCACGATTTGCAAAGCTTAAATGTATAGATTCACACACGTACACGTACCATGTTTCCATGGCTGCGATGTCACATTTAATTGCTAACCTATTATTTTTCTTGTAAACAAAGCTTTGTGCTTCACTCGTGTCATATTCAAGTAAATACTGCCACAGCCGTATCAGTGGGTACCGAATATACCCGGATTCTCTGTACTACCGGTACTAAAGAAATGCGGGTATCGTCACATTTTCAAAATTTCAGTACCGACTTGGTACCGAAGTACCAGTACTTTTAACAACACTAATTAAAACATGTAAATATTAAAGCGTCTTTGGAGTTTCCATGGTTTTTACAAAATAAAACCGGAAAACAAGAGTTAACGCGGGTTTGACGCAATTGACAGGCGACTCCTCACACGTCCCGGAGCCTTGGTTAAAATTGCAATTTTCTCACGATTTACAAATAGTTGCAAACATTTAGGATATTATAAGTACTCAAGTGAACAAAATATATAACACTCGCCCAGTGGTTTTTGAATACTGCAAAAATCTTACATATTGCACCTTTAATTAGACATGCTTTTTGATTATTACAATTTAATTTAACCATTAAAATGGAGTGCAAAAAAATGTAAACTGAAAAAAAGAAAAATGGGCCCTAGATGAGCAGAAGAGACTTCTTTCAAAACATTTAAAAAACATCAATAAAATCTCTCTGCTCAGATTCCCAGATCTATGCAACACCACAGAGAGTCCAAAAACTACATTTTTACATTTTCTGAAGAAAACAGAGTATGAGTGGAGCGTGTCTGTGTAAAACTCACTGCCATGATGTATGAGGGTTTTATCATCCGCAAATATAAGAATCATTCATGTCTGGAGAACAAATGGTGCTGGGCGACTTATGTATCTTAGCAAGCACCACTAATGAACACTGGACATCCTAGAGAGGCCTGAATTACAGCTACATTTACTAATGACGCATTTAAAACAGACTGTTCTTCTCAATGAGGACTGCAGAATAACAGCAATATATTTTATTAACTGTAAGTACACTGGATCTGAAGTGATGATACTCGGAAGAAATAATGTCTTAAATAATAGTCATCTGTTTAGATCTTCATCATGTTTTATTATTCATTTCAAGAGGAAGAACTTTTCTGAATAACTGCTGACAAAAACATAATTTATGTTTATGCTGATCTTTGCATCTTACCAGATCTCTGTAAACTCCTTCTGACTTGTTCTCCGTCCACGGCTTTTCTCTCTCCTCTCTTTTTCTTTGATAGGTGTCTCGATTCTTGTAGGTGGATCCTGGATTGGCGAGGTTTCCCCCTGCATTGCCTCCGCCGCCAAACGTACGCGTCTAGAAGACAACAGAGAGCACTGTGAAAAACACTGACGCAACTCCAGCATTTTAAGATCAGATTTCTTCCGTTAATTCACACAGCTATAATTATAATTAAAAACAACATATCTGGACATCATAAGTGCGTTTTGAAAGTTCAAATCAAGCTGGGTTTTGAAACACAGCCCAGGTGCTGCGGAGGCAAAGTGTTTAATCATTTCTGTGCTGTTCACTTATCACGTTTCATTCATAATTACATACTCAAAATCAAACATTTTCTAATTAAATATCGGAGAATATTAAGTTCACCCATGGCCTAAGGATACAGTCATGAGAATGAACAAATTCAATTATATATTGCTTTAATACATCAATATTTCATTATCAAAAGGTGCTACTTTGTTGCAGGGGATGAAAACGATATTTATTCTGAATTGAAATGCCAATATCTTTGTGCAAGAGTTAATTATGTAAAATGCTGAAATCTGAGGGTTTTATATATACTACTGGTCAAAGTTTGGAATAATTAAGAGATTTTTTCATGTTTTTGAGAAGACTCATGCTCACTAAGGCTGCATTTATTTGATAAAAAATACAGTAAAAATTGTGAAATATTATTATAATTTAAAATAACAGTTTTCTATGTGAATATATAGTAAAATGTAATTCATTCCTGTGATCAAAGCTGAATTTTCAGCATCATTACTCCAGTCTTCAGTGTCACATGATCCTTCAGAAATCATTCTAATATGATGATCTGCTGCTCACATATCATCAATTACTTTTTAATAATGGTTCTAATTATTATTTTGTTTTTGCAAACTGTGATGAAAAGAAAGTAAAAAAAACAGCATTTATTTGAAATATGTTTTGTAACATTATAAATGTCTTTACTATCGATTTTGATCAATTTAATGCATACTTGCTGAATAAAGTATTAATGTCTTTTTTAAACTTTTGCAAATCTAGCAAAATCAGCATATTAGAATGATTTCTGAAGGATCATGTGACACTGAAGACTGGTGCTGAAAATTCATCTTTGATCACTGGATATAAATTACATTTTACTATATATTCACATAGAAAACGGCTATTTTAAATTGTGAAAATATTTGTACTGTATTTTTAATCAAATAAAATCAGCCTCTGTGAGCAGAAGAGACTTCTTACTAAAACTTTAAAAAAAAATCTCATTTCACAAGAACTACATCTTCAAACATTTGGTCATAGGGTGGGCTAACTGTTAATAAAACATCTCGTAATAATGGTTAGGGATGACAGCACACCTCTTTACTCTTGGCGACCTCTGCGATAGCAGCAGTTCTTTGTTTCTCAAACTCATCGTTGTCGTCAACAGATCTGACAGTGTTCGTGCTCTGAAGGGTCTTCCTCTGATCCAGAGCTCTGCTGTCCACCTGCTCCTTATGGGCACATTTCTACAGAGAGATGACAGCAGATTATACAACTGGAAAATCAAATCAACCTCATAAAATACAGATATAAAGAGTTGAGTCCTGACCTGTCCAAAGGGAACGAATGGAGGAGGTCCACCTTCTGCACCAATGTTTCTACGGCTGTGCTTGGCCAGGCTCTTTTGTGAGGAAAACAAAGATAGATATGTGAATATAGTGTAACATTCAAGGGGAGAAAAATCTTTGGACTGAAGTCATTTACCCATTTAGATAAAGAAATGTGTTTTCTGGCTTTGATTGATCATTATAAAAATCATCTGCTGCCAGTGTGTCATCCGTCACTGAGCTAAAACATGACAGATGGCTATAGACACTCCTGTTTGTGCTCGACACAGTGGCTTCTGTTTCTTAACTTTTAATGAGTACAACCTTTAATTGGTCATATTTTCCATTCAATATTTTACACTTTTGCGTCTCCATTTTTTCCCTAGAGCCCACTTATAATGTTAGTTAAGGTTTCTTGCACTAAAAACACTTGTGATTCAGTTTATTTCATTATTTTACACCCACTCTCTGAAACTCAGAATTAAAACCAATAGCTTGAGCTACAGTGTATTTAAGAATTCTATATGTAAATGTTCTCTGTTGTGATTGGCTGACCTCCACGTGCTGATGTCGTTCATCAGGGTGGGTCAAATTGATGGGTGGTGATCTGTTAATTCAATTTACGTAAAGCAGCTTTATATTAATGAGCTCATAGTTGCGACAACCATGATCTATTCCAAATGACATTAAAGGGGACTTATAATGCCCCTTTCACAAGATGTAATATAAGTCTTTGGTGTCTCCAGAATGTGTCTGTGAAGTTTCAGCTCAAAATCCCCCACAGATCATTTATTATAGCTTGTCAAATTTGCCCTCTATTTGGGTGTGAGCAAAAACACGCAGTTTTTGTGTGTGTCCCTTTAAATGCAAATGAGCTGCTGCTCCCGGCCCCCTTTCCAGAAGAGGGCGGAGCTTTAACAGCTCACGCTTCGGTCGCTCAACAACAACAAAGCTGGAGAATCTCACGCAGCCAAAATGAGGATTGTCAGTAACGGTGTTCAGCCTTACATTGTTCAAACCGGAGTCGACACTGATGAAGAGACTCAGGAAGAAGTTACAACTTTTAGACGTTTCTGAATGGTTAGTGGATAAATTTATGTAGTTGCTGTGGAGTTGATTCAACTCATCCACTAGCATGTGCCGTCATGTTAATCTTTTGTGCAAATCCAGCGTTGAATTGACCCTCGTTTGTGAAGCAGTCCGGCGTAAAATGACAACAACACTCTACTACAACAACTCTTCCTCTTCTCTAAAACAGCCCAACATTGCCACACCCCCTTTGTTGCATGTTTTCGGGGAGGGGTTTATGTAAATTTTAGGTTTCATGATGTCACCAACCCGGGAAGAAGCTTGTTGTTTGTTGTAGCGAATTCTTTAAAAGAAAATATCTTCCTTTGCATTGAACTTTGAGCGTCGTAACTTTGCAGATGTTGTTTATGCTCAAACAGCAACATTACACACTAACTAAAGTTAAAAAAAGTGAAATCATAATCAACCACTCATTTAACATGAACATTAGACATCTAGAGTGCACCTTTATTTCAAAGAAGCAAGAAAAAAATCCGGTTTTCTTTGTCCCCTTTAAACTTCATCATATTATCGGAATACATTCATAAAACTCTTGAGCGAAAACATGCATCTCACCCTCTGAAACTCCCACTTCTCGATCATGTGATCCACCTCGCCTCCAAGAACGGCGATCTTGGAATCGTCCAATAGCAGGATGCCATTCTTAACCTGAACGTCCCCCAGGAGCTTCACTTTGGTTCCAGGTGGAGTGTTCAGACTGAAAGTGGAGCAGAAATCAAATTAAAGTGGATCGATCAACAGATTGAACAGGAGCAGTGGTAAATCAATCACTTCAGTTTAAATAAACTCAGTGAGATTGGTAAGATTTTTAATGTTTTTGAAAGAAGTCTCTTCTGCTCACCAAGGCTGCTTTAATTTGATCAAAAATACAGTAAAAATTACGAAATATTATTATACTTTAAAAAAAACATTTTCTATGTAAATATATAGTAAAGTGTAATTTATTTCTGTGATCAAAGCTGAATTTTCAGCATCATTACTCCAGTTTGTGTCACATGATCCTTCAGAAATCATTCTAATATGATAATCTGCTGCTCAAGAAACATTTAGGATTATTATCAATGTTGAAAACAATTGAGCTGCTTCATATTTTTGTGAAAGACCAAGTAAATATTTTCAGATGAATAAAGAGTTCGAGAGAACAGCATTTATTTAAAACAAGTCTTTACTGTCACTTTTGATCAGTTTTATATGTCCTTGCTGAATATAAGTATTTCTTACAGAAACAACAAAATAATCTTTCTGACCCCACTTTCCAGGTCATATTTCAACCTAAAACTGAAAGAAAAAAAAAATAGGAAATTATATTTTAAACAAATAAAACAATGTCTAGTATTTTTACAAACAGTAAGTTCTGATAAACATTTTCCACACTTCCCACACATTTCTCATTGCTGCATTACAGATTTTTTTCTCATCAAAATAAGAATTTGGGAGGAAAGTGTGCATATTTGTAATGAAGATAATGTCACAGTCTTAATGAGAAGTACAATTTTCTACATGAAAATATAATTTCTGTATTTTGTGACCCAGGGATTTCTTAAGAGACCCAAAAAATGGGTCGATTTTCCTTATTTGGCGTCTGCAATGACTTTCCAAAAAGTGGTAGCTAGAGAATTTAAAATTCATAATTGCACTTCTCTGCTTTACTTGCTTCTATTTCCTGGTTGTCAATCAGGGTTTTTTTTCTCTGATGTGTTTCAGCTTTAGTAAGTGTGGGGCATTTGCGGTAAGTTGGGATTAAGAACTGGCTGTTTGACTTTAATTAAAGATTAAAGGGGGGAGAAGGGATGGATTGAGAGAGAGGAAGAGTCAGAAACTCTATTTTCCCTTCACAAACACTCTAATACCCCGAGGAGAGAAGTGGAGCAGTGAATTTTCCAAAACGCTGGCTTATTTCCTCAAATGTGTCCCCCTGCCTGCACCCCGATCAAATGTTAATGCAACTCTCTGCACTGCAGAAGAAGCTCCTGCTAAAAATACATCACACGCACACCTCCCTGCTCTCCTACACGCCAAGTAAACTCAGCGGTTAGAGTCGAACTTTCCCTGGTCCTCTCATTAGAAGAGCCCGGGGAGTTTGACAGGACAGACGCCGCCAACGTGTGACGTGACGACTGCAATTACAGACTTTCCTGACCAGTCCGTCGGCACGAAACTCAAAGGGATGCAGGAGCCGATACGAACCCCCTAGAGCCGGCAGACAAAACACTGTTTGTTTCAGTACAGTGCTTCTGCTCGCTCAAACATCCCCACTTTCATTTGAAGGTGAAGTATTTGAAACGAGCAACACAAAACTGAATTGAAAAGAAATGTATGCATTTAACAGAAAGATAAATTTTTTTCAAAATCATTTTAATTTAAATTACGTTAAATTACATATTTAAATGTTTTTCCTGTGAAAATAACTTCTTAATGCCTTAAAATAGCTTGAATGTAACTCGACACCCTTGCTTCATGAATATGCAAAGAAGCCCCGCCTCCACTCAATCACAGCAGCTCGGATTACCTGATCCACTCGCTCAACTGTAGTAAACGCTACACGATGGCAAGTGGAAATACTGGTTTAATTCGGCCATATATGTTTGAACCAGAAACTGATCCAGAAGAAGAAGAGGAAGAGTGAATTATACAGACACGTCCATGTATCAGAATGATGATGCGTTTTATACATCGCTTGTCTACATAACGGTAATTAATATGATTAGCGTTTGGCATGACTACATTATCAAACAGCTAATAATGCTCCCGTTCGACATCTCAAGAGTCAGCCTCCGAAAAATCAGCACTGAACATCATAGAAAGTCAGTGGAGAAAAGCCCCGCCCCACTCCTGATGGGATTGGTCACATGTTTGTGACAGTAGGAAACAGGGGCGGGGTTTTTTGATTCACTGCAGTTTTAAAGAGAAAATACTCAGCAATGGTGTCAACTGATGAATTTACACATGGTTTGACTTCAAGTGTATTAAAAACACCACATAGACATATAAACAACATTAAAAAGTTGATTTGCACCACAGGAGGTTAATTATTTTTATGCATTAAGCCAAAAAAAAAAAATCGTAATGCAAATAACCAAAGCCAAACTACAAGTGTGCAATGCCATCATATACATGTTGCAATAATATATGTCCATTCTGTGTTTGTAATTCTGTGAATGAATGAAGGAGGCTTTGAGTTCAAATGAACAGTGGACAGTTTCATTCTGTATGTTAGCGACAGGGATGGATGTGGAGAGAGAGAGAGAGCGAAGGAACAGATGAATAAAGAGCGCTCTGTTCTTCAAACGGCACGACAACACAGTCTCCACCTGTAGCTGCTGGCCGACGGCCATCGCGACGGCAGAGCGGTAATGGAGACGTGGGATTGGTGGGGTTTGAGCCAATTAGAATGTCTGAAACTGGGGTTAAAGGAAGGGGAGTACAAGAAAAGGACAGAAAAGGTCATTTGAATTTGAAGTGGCTTTACAAGATTACACAGCGTCAGATTACTTGGACTGAAAGTGTGTTTGAGTCCAAATTACACTTTAAATTTGTGAAAAAAAAATTTTTTTTTTAATTATTGTATATGTTTTACAAGAAAATACTATTTAAGTCTTTTCACTTTAAAATTTCACATTTAATTCAATGTGTTACTTGCCGTTTCTTTATTATTATAGTATTTGTGAAATTTGTTTTATGCATGACACGTTCATTAAAAGGTGTAACTTTTCCTTGTTTAAAATTAACAAAATTTAAATAATAAGTCAACACATCATGTGTTTTTGTCTTACTCTGATTCACTATGGTAAGCCTGTTAGAAGTGTTTATATATTTTATACCCTTTCAGGATGGTTTTGGCAGGAAATTGCATGCATACGTCACTTGCCTGTGTGTGTCTTGCCATACCTAGAATAGAGAAAAGTTGCTCCGCCTACTTTGACGCATGTCTGGTGTGGGAGTGGCATATGTTAGTCGTCGAGTGAGAAAGGTTGACACGGAGAAGCTAAATCTCCATCCTCCGGGGAATCACACGTTTTAAACAAACACCGAACAGAGGAGAGTCTGTTGGCGAATGGAGAACGCGACAGAGGTCGTAATAAAACAAGAATCAACATCGGCTTGGCTTTCGGAAGATGACGAGAATTGAGGGATGTTGTCAAATGTTGTAAAAGCGACGCGGAGATGATGGTGTTTTTATTACTCAACAGGTGAGTAAGGTGTTTTATTGAACAGATAAATTGCCATATGTATCTCTCTAACAGAGTTCACTGTAAAGCGTTATCTATTGTGAAGCTCATTTCATTTAACCCCCCATTCACTCCCATTATAAAGCTTGGAAGAGCCAGAACATTTTTAAATATATCTCTGATTGTGTTTGTCTGAAAGAAAATAGTCATATACACCTAGAATGGCTTGAGGGCGAGTAAATCATGGGATAATTTCATTTTTGGGTGAACTGTCCCTTTAAGCCTAGTAGTGAATGATTTATGATCAGTAGGATAACAATACAAAGTCACGCAGAACAAAGTTCTTCCGCGAAATGCATGCACTTTTGTTTTTTTAACCGCTAGTGCACCTTTAAAAAAAGCATTCTCAGTGCAACTAAAGTGACACATTCTTGGCATGTACATGCACAAAGACACTATTTTTCCACATTTCAAAATGACATTAATGTTTTAGGTTCATTAAGTGCAAGAGAAAATGAGCCCTAAGTAACATCAAAAGCAACGCAATGACATGACCCTGAATGACTCTGTAGTACCGTGAACATCAATTCATAGTGTCTGCAGCAGAAAAGCCCTTTTTATGCAGCTCTCCACTACATCAAAACGTCTTTCGTCTGACTCGAGGCAATTACAGAACCTCTTATCATTTTAAGAGCTACGTTTAATCAAACGATGGGTTTTTGGCCTCATTATGGGCCACTTCACTGTGTCTGACAGGGCGAGACATTATTTCATTAAATAATGCCTAGATGAGCTTCAATTAAATATATGAGGTACTAGAGTTTACAGCCATTTGTTCACAAAAAGTTCATGTCACAGGCAAATCTTGATGTTTTAGTGTCATGCTTGAAATCAATAGGCTTGATCAAATATCTAATAAACCATCATAAGGTGGAGGGAATGTGCAGAACTTTCTACAGAACTCTGACCACAGATTACACACTACTCAAAATATGTCTCAAGTATGTAGTGTGCATAGTAAGCATACTTCCTGTATGCATGAAATATCCAGATAATCTACTGCATTTGCCAAAATGTGCACTGGAATTACATGGAATACAGTATCCCACAATGCAATGCACTTGATATTGCATTACCTGTGTGATGAACTCAACTTTAGTGACATCAGAAGATATTTTTAACATCTCATTCTCTATTTTGATGAGACCGCCAAGAGACAAATTTAAACAACTTTAAATAAAAAATGCAATACAACAGTATTAATTTACGAGATGATAACGAAGCCACTCGCTGAATTAAACATGCAACATAATGGGGTCATGTAACAACAATGCAGCGTACTGTTTGATCGCTGCATGCCGCATACTGTTTCACACACTACTTTTAAATAATAAGCAGTATGCACTACACACTACCGTAAGCAAGATTTCTTTTGAATACTTTTATTCAGCAATGATTCATTAAAAAGTGAAGAAAGAAAGGTGCAAATATCCATAAACACACGGGCTTTACCTGATTTTGGACAGATGTTTAAACTCAAGGCCAGTACACAAGGTGTGTCCATCCGTCATCTGCACTCGCAGCATTCTGGGTGACGCCTGCGACTCCTCGTGGTCTTTCGGAGCGGCGACATTACGAATCTTCTGCACCTGAAGGACACACGGACCCTCCAACTGTGGGAGAAAGACGATTTTGTATCATACACACAGATAAAACACTAAACTAAAATGGATGTAATGCATCAAATTGGTTTAAATTGTTGTTACAGGAAAAACACAGCTCTCAGAAACCAGATCACAGTCATTGTTTAGCAGTAACATCATGTCCTTTTGGACAAACAAATGTTCTTTTACCTTATATTCACCTCTGCTCTAACATCTATTCTCCCACTGCATCCTGCTAATGTTCTCTTTAATAACAGCGCCATCTTGTGGGCAGCATTAGCAAGTGCATGTATTTATCAGCTGGACAGTGTCATTATTTAGGATATCAGCTTAAAGGATTAGTTCACTTCTGAATTTAATTTTCCTGATAATTTACTCACCTCCATGTCATCCAAGATGTTCATGTCTTTCTTTCTTCAGTTGAAAAGAAATGAAGGTTTTTGAGGAAAACATTCCAGGATTTTTCTTCATATAGTGGACTTCACTGGGGTTCAACGGGTTGAAGGTCCAAATGTCAGTTTCAGTGCAGCTTTAAAGAGCTCTACATGATCCCAGACGAGGAATAAGAGTCTTATCTAGAGAAACCATCGGACATTTTCTAAAAAAATAAATTATATACTTTTTAACCACAAATGCTCATCTTGCACTGCTCTGTGATGCTCCACGCATTACGTAATCATGTTGGAAAGGTCACGCGTGGCGTAGGCAGAAGTACCACGGTAGGGTGAAAAACTCCATCTCATTTTCTCCTCCAACTTCAAAATCGTCCGACATCGTTGTTTTACCTTTTTTTGTAAAGGCCGTTTGACTTAGTCTTTGCACGTTCGCTTTGTAAATACTTCCGCCTACGTCACGTGTGACATTTCCAACATGATTACGTAATGAGTGGCGCATCACAGAGCAGTGCAAGACGAGCATTTGTGATTAAAAATTATTTAATTTTAATTTTTTTAGAAAATGACTGATGGTTTCTCTAGATAAGACTCTTATTCCTCGTCTGGGATCATGTAGAGCTCTTTGAAGCTGCACTGAAACTGACATTTGGACCTTCAACCCGTTGAACCCCAGTGAAGTCCATCAAAAATCCTGGAATGTTTTCCTCAAAAACTTTAATTTCTTTTTCGACTGAAGAACATCTTGGATGACATGGGGGTGAGTAAATTATCAGGAAAATTTCATTCAGAAGTGAACTAATCCTTTAAATCCAATGGCAAAATCCTATAATTAGTGTAATGATCAGCATAATTCAAGTCAGTTAACTTTAATACCTTTTCTATTCGGCCACTGTTGACGTCCGCCGGCAGAAAGCTCTTTCCTATGGGTCTCAGATCATTCTGTGGATTATATTATAATATGATTTGTGTTGTTAATAAAGGTGTGGCAGCTTCTATGGAGAGCCAAAACCCAAATATACAAGATCACAAATAGACAAAGACACATTACATGGGTAAGAAACTGGTTTATAAATATGATACTTTGGAATATAAATGTCAAATATAAGAGGAAACGAGGTAAAGGTAAAAGCACTTACATTTAAAGCTACTTGGATGATGTCAGTCAATGATGTTTTCTCCTTCTCTGAAGAACTTTTACACTCCTCTATTCCTTCATCTGTAAGGTACCTGTGAGGAGAAGTGTCGATTTAGAGCAAAAGTGTTGTCGTGCAGATGCAACAGACTCCCAACCCTAGGGTTGCAAAATTCCAGTAATTTTCAAGGCTGGAAACATTTCCATGGGAATTAACGGGAATATATGGGAATTATTACAATTTTTAAAAAAAATGGTTTTCTATTTTAATATACATTAAAATCCTTTTTTTTTTTTTTTAGGATTCTTTGATGTATAAAAAGTAAAAAATGTATTTAAAATAGAAATCTTTTGTAACAATATTCACTACCGTTCAAAGTTTTGGGGTCAGTCATTTTTTTCTTTATTTTTATTATTTATTTTTTTTAAAGAAATTAATACTTTTATTCAGCAAGGACATAAAAAGTGATATTAAAGATTTCTATTTTGAATAAATGCTGTTCTTTTTAACTTTGTATTCATCAATGAATCCTGAAAAAAGTATCACAGATTCCAAAAAATATTAAGCAGCACAACATTGATAATTGAGTATCAAATCAGCATATTAGAATGATTTCTGAAGGATCATGTGACAGTGATATAAATAATTGCTGCAATAAAAATATATTTATTTTACATATTTACTAAGTTAGAATTAACTGGATGCAAAAAAGAAATAACTATGTAATTTCATGTTATTATGACCAAACAAAATGTTTATATATATATATGACATACATTTATATAAATTTCCCAAAAATGTACAATTAATTCAGATAAATTCCTGTTAAGTTTTCAGAAACTTTTCACCCTGTTGCAACCCTAATTCTGACTACTTTTTGATTACTTTAAATCATAATAGATCTCATTTTTCACTTAGATTATTGTATCCCATATTGATATTTAAAATAAAATAAAAAACAAATAGAAAGAAAACATTTTCAATCAACAACATGTAATCATGTAATTCATAAAAAAGTAACAGTAATCTGATTATGAGCATTTTAAAACATAATACTACATTTTTGGAATCTGATTACGTAATCCAGATGACATGTACATCATCATATGTCACTAACAAAAAAATTATTATGACAATATCATATATTTTAAAGCAAGACTCTACAGGCAAATCCCTTGTTTTTTCATGCACTGGTCAGTTTTGGTCTATTATAACTTGACTTTTGAAAGATAATCTAAAATATACATTTATGTGTTTATTTTATTGCACTTTATCTATTTGCATCTGTAGATTTCAATCACAATACATATCTTTAAAGGCCATGAGTTTTACCATAGTAATGTATATGCAATGAGTATAAACACCAACGCATCAAAGTACCATGGTATTAGCACTGGATACCATGGTACTTAAATATAACACATTTTATTCACAATCCAGTGTGAGATCTAGAGGAACTGAACTGAAGCTCTGAACACACACAAACAAACATCAACCCTTCAAATACTGAAAGATGCTGTTAATTGTTCTTATGACGATTAATTAATGGAGATTGTGAAACTTGACATGACAGTCCAGACTGATTAAAACGGTATCAATTAGAAACTTCAGCTGCTGATTATTAAAACATCAGACATGACATGTATATAATATATTTATTAATAATCTACTGGTAGCAGTTAATAAATGTTGAATATCCTGCTAATGATTTAGTCGCTATCTGAACCCAACCGACCAAAAGCCGGAGACAAAGAAATAAACTAATGAAGTGATATAAACTATACGTTGTTAAATGAACTTATAAAATCACGATAAAAGTAAAACGGAGTGAGTAAACGAATGTAAACATGAGTTAGCATCATTAGCATGCTAAACACAGTTAGCCGTTAGCACTCAGTAATGACTCACCAGCCCTCTTTAATGAGCGCTGAGCTCAGATCGCACATCTTCACATATACTGATGAGTCTGTAAGGAATCACTGTCTGGAATATCGCTGGCTTCCCATTCTGTGTTATTCGGGATTCATTTCTACAGCGTTAGCGGCTCCTGCTGCTGGACAAAGACAGATGACGTCACGCGCAAACTTCTGACACTTCACAGGTCAAAGTGGAGCGGCGCTGACGTAAAAATTAGCGTAACACAGAAGTAAGGATGCTATGATTAGCTGTCGGTCCTCCAGATCAAAAGCTTTAAAATCTACAGTTTACATTTTTATAACGACATTCATGTTTATGTATAATTATGTTAATAGGCCTATATTATGTTTATGTATAGGCTACATATCTTTTATACTCATTGTCATTCATTCAGTGACATGCGTTTTAAATGATTTGTAGTCAAATACTTGTAATAATAATAATAATATACACCAATAAATAAAATATATACATCACCAATCAAACGTTTGTGGTTGGTAAGTTTTTTAATGCTTTTAAAAGAAGTT
The DNA here is from genome assembly GCA_037950675.1 of Hypophthalmichthys molitrix. NCBI lineage: Eukaryota > Metazoa > Chordata > Actinopteri > Cypriniformes > Xenocyprididae > Hypophthalmichthys > Hypophthalmichthys molitrix. Next base: position 26,831,891 of record CM075502.1, on the reverse strand, counting down.
TCTTCTGCTCAAATTTAAAACAGCTGTTTTCTATGTGAATATATAGTAAAGTATAATTTATTCCTGTGATCAAAGCTGAATTTTCAGCATCATTACTCCAGTCTTCAGTGTCACATGATCCTTCAGAAATCATTCTAATATGATGATTTGCTGCTCAAAAAACATTTATGATTATTATTAATATTAGAGAGCAGATAACTCAGTTTATTTACATTCAGTATCAGTCCTTTCAAAAGGAATAGTTCTTGTAAAAATGAAAATTATATTCCTGTGTGCTGGAATATCAAACACAAAAGTAGAAATTGTAAATCTTCACATAGCTGTTTTCCATACACATGTACAGTGACCATGACTGTTATTCTCATACGAGTAGTTCAGTAGAAGGCCTATAGTAGATTTCAAATCTTCTTTGGCCATGCAAAGCTTTGTTTGGAAAAAGGAAAAAATGAACATTATGATGCATGCATATATTAAACAGACAGCAGTCTTTGTGCAGGCTCAAGAATTTCTTTATTTTTTAAACTGATAAAATACAATCATGTAAAACGTTAAAGACCCCCTGTGGTGAAAATCAAGTTTTTAATGTTGTTTATATGTCTATATGATGTTTTAAATATACTTTAAAACAAACCATGAGCAAATTCATAAGTCAGGGTTCCCACTCATCCTGGAAAACCTTGAAAACCTGGAAAATTGATGACAAATTTTCCAGTGGAAAATTAGAGAAAATGTCAAATGTCCTGGAAAATCTTGTTGTTGTCCTGGAAAATTATTTTTTAAAAAGTTGGATTTTTCTTTAGTTGAGAAAACAGAGTTTATCACTGGCCTAAAACAATCACCATTAGTTGCAGAAAGTGCGTTTTGACATGTGAGAGTAGTATTTTCAATGTTGTTTAGTCTTGTGTTGCCACTTGCAGCAGTTACCTGATGTTATTAACTGCTCAATGCATGCAGCGAATGTTAACTAGTAAGAAGTTATGTAATTCAGTGATTTGCTAACTACAGGGCGTGTATAATTATTATGCAAGTTGATTTTCTAATCATATTTTTTGAAAAACGCCTTATATTCAGGTGTGCAGAATTATTAGGTATGTTTTCTTTTACAGATAAAATGAGCCAAAAAGAGATTTAACTCAGACTGAAAGGTCAAAAATAAATAAATGCCCATGAGAAGGATGCAATACTAATGCAATACTAGGAATTGCAGTTAAAGTCCCCCTGAAATCAAAATTGAAGTTTTTTAGCTTTTAGTATGAATATGTTAGTCTTAATGTTATGAATAAGCTGGTGTGTTCCAAAACAATGACAAAATTCACATTTAAGAGATATAAGCATTCAAAACTTACTGTCTCTCAATGTGCCGGTGGGCTTTAGCATATCATTAACTATGACCAATCTGAAGCAAGAGTCCTTTAAACCCTTAATGGTCCCTTAATTGGACTAACGTTTTAGTCCCTTGGGGTCAGATTGACCCCAAACATTTACAGAGCGATTGCATAAGGAAATATACATTTTTTATATGATAAACTATATATCATTTTTTTTTATTTACTTCTCATCTATGCATTTATGCTGTGTTTTTGTGGATATTTTGTATTTTTTTACCTATTTACTGCACAATTACTTAACCATGCCATAAATTGGCTTATTTTTTAATGAAAAAATCACTTTAATGATGAACTTAATTAAATCTAAATTGTATTTGGACATTGCTCTATGTGTTAGGGATAGAATACTACCATCTACAGGTTTGTGGAAAAAAGTGCAATGACCACATATATCCAGTAGAGGTCAATAGGGACTCATTTCATTTTCACTTCATTTTTCTTGATGCTTCAACTTCTCACAACTTTACGATATATTTTGTGAACATGCTTGTTCTATGTTGCCTTTGTGCTCTAGTATTAGTCCAGCATTTATGTATGGAAATTTTTCAGATTTTTGCCAGTTTTGATGATTTTATTTGCCAATTTCTATAAAAATGCTCTCTGTTGCAGTCACACACGTGTGTGTTTGTGTGTGTGTGTGAGATAGAAAGTTCGTTCCACTTTGTGTTTATGGTCTAGGACCAAACCTTTATTTAAATGTAGAAATTTTCAGATTTATACTGGATTTTTTTTTTTTTTTTTTTTTTTGACAAATGTAATGAAAAAAAAAAGTATTTTAATTTTCCCATTCATTTTCAACGTGGGGTCAATCTGACCCCGAGGGACTAAAACGGTGATTTTTTTTTTAACACACCTTTAGAACAACCAAATCAAGCCCAGATTTGTTGTGCATGTTTAGATAGATTATTTAGGAAAAGTCACAGAGTCTCATGCCCCTGAGATGAAGGGAACACTTTTTAAAAACAAAGGAAACTGTCAGCGGGGTCAGATTGACCCCAGGGACCCATTAGCAACACATTATTAGATAACACTGATAACACATTCAAAGAGAAAGCCAAAACATATTAATTAGTGTTATGTTTCCGACGTTGTAAAGAGCGATACCGTTGTGAAGCGTTTAATGCAGTAAAGTTGACTGAGTGGATCTGAGTGAGTGGAGGCAGGGCTAATTAGCATATTCATAGATCTGCATATATAGAGCGCATTAGGCCACGCCCATACAGGGGGAGGGGCATTCTAACCCAAACAGTGGTGTTTTTAAAGAAACAGGATGTCACTGACAACCAACATTATGTGATGTTTTTAAGGAAAGTACTATATGAACATAAAAAAAATCAGTAAATATCTCTGATAGAAGTTTAAGTGATACATATTTATCAATTCAAAGATAACTGTGGAAACTGTTACAACAAATTACATTTATGTAAAGTATTATACATTTACAATTCTGAGTATTAATTAGAAATATTAACACACATATTTAACACATGATTACCAAATAAACTGTACACTGATTGTATTTACACAGCATATGTTTATCACATTTTTAAGCAGAGTGTATGTTTCACTCTGCAAACTGCAGGCATGCATCATTTTTTAGGAAGTATTGCTAATGTGAATGAATCTGAAGTTTGGATGCATTATCTGACGTCTCTGGATTGTGTTGATCTACTGAGCTTGTTTCATGTCTTGATGTTTAGATGTGTGTTCCTCACTTTTTTGAAGCCACATCATCACCTTTTCATTTGAAAATTCTCTCATTTTTCCATCTGTAGGTGTTATGAAAATGACAATGTAAGGAACAGAGAACGTAATTTTGGCAGGAGATATACTGGTTCAGTACATACAATTTTACACTAGGCCTATATACAAATATTTGCTTTAGGTGATATATTTTATGTAAAGCTAAATAACTCACCATGATTCTGCAAGAGTCCATCCATTATAATTGCTTCAAATCTGCTTCCTTCTCTCTTTATCAGCTCCATGAGTTTTTCATCACCTGAGACTGAAAAGGGAAAAATGGCACACAAAGAGTGCTCAAAAACAACTTGTGACATTAACTAACCATTTTAAGATGTCCTCTGAGAAGCAGAATGTAGTAAATTAAGTGCTAAATTACAATATGGTTATATGTTAAAATATGTTTAACTTAAAAACTATCAGTAGCTGAGTGAAACTGTGAAACTGTAGATGCCACACTGAAATTTACACAAATTAAAATGAGGCTTTGAGGGATAGACTACAGTCTTTACAATGGAATGCACTGCACTGTAATTTTCACAATTCACAAGTTTCAAAACTGTTTTATAATTAGCAACATACAATATAATTCATTGAATAAACTGTACTTCAGCCCTGTTTTCATTCCTGTCAAAAATACAGATATACCCTGGCCAAAGTCAATTATGTTGTTGTAAAGAAGGTGTATTGTACTTAGCCCTGTGATTGCTGCATGCAGATATATATTATGGGTACTGAAATTAGACAGAAGTGCCAACTTACAATCTGGAGAGTCTGTCATGCTATTGTTACTTTTCACTTCTATACCAGCGTCTGACTCTTCATCTCTATATCCAGGTAAATCCATCCCTAATTCCTTTATCTTCCTTTTGATCGCATTACACCTGTTGTTCAACTCCTGGTTTATTAATTTCTCAACATCAGCATTCAGAATTATTTCCTCGTCTTGTTGTGTATCTGTCTCGTGGACAATCTCTTCTGCAGGACATTGAGTTTTGAGACTGAACAGACTGTTTTCTGCCGCCATCTCATCGATCTTCTGGAGCAGCTCTGTGACTTGAGCTCTGTTCTTCTTGTCTGTGTTGTCAAAGACGTGATATCTGTTCCTGCATTTCTTAATCAGCCACTGGAGAGCGCCACCTTCACTCTCAATGTGCTGCTCGATTGAAACATCTGGAAACCTGTCGCCCCATGTGAACAGAACTATGGTGTGTCTCCAGACGTCTTCTCCTAGAATGGCCATATACTCTTCAATGATTCTTTTCTGTTCATTCTTGAATGAAGTATCAACAGGAATCACCAGGATCATGGCATGAGGGAATTGCATATGTTGTGATTGGCCGATGCTCTCCAGGATTTCAGCCTGAGCAAACTTTGGGTTGAATTTAGACGAGAAATATTTCCACCAGGCTGGGGTGTCCAGCACAGTTATTTTTCTGCCATTTACATTTCTTGAATATTTTGGGCACTTTTCTGTCCCTTCTGTTTCAACTTTTTCATTATTGAAGATAGTTTGTATGGTTGAACTCTTCCCAGAAAGGATCCAACCAAGCAGTACAATCCTCAATTCTGAGAGAGGAGCCACAGATTCTTGAAGAAAACATGAAAATGTCAGGATTTCATTATACTTTTTTTTTTTTTTTTTAAATAGTGCTTATTTGCGTGTTTGAAATGTGCACTATACCAGTTCAAACTTAGGACACATATTTCCCATGTGTAAGACCAATAACAGTAAAATGATAATGATCAACACAAAAAAATGGAAAACTGAAAATAATGTAATGACCGAAACTGAATGCTATAAAAGATTCATTTGTGAAAACACTTACAATTGAGCTAGCAACACCAAAGTCATGTTATTGATTGCCAGTAAAAATGTAGTTAAACATTTTTTATTAAAAACATTTATTAAAATTAATTAAAGGGTTAGTTCACCCAAAAATGAAATTTCTGTCATTAATTACTCACCCTCATGTCGTTCCACACCTGTAAGACCTTCGTTCATCTTCAGAACACAATTTAGGCTTCAAAGCTTTACAAATCTTTTGTTTCGAATCAGTTGTTCAGAGTGCCAGTCACGTGATTTCAGCAGTTTGATACGCGATCCGAATCACTGATTAGAAACAAAAGATTCGTAAAGCTTTGAAACTTCATGAAGCAGTGTTTTGAAATCGCCCATCACTAGATATTGTTGAAAAGTCGTTATTTTGTTTTTTTGGCGCACAAAAAGTATTCTCGTCTCTTTATAACATTAAGGTTGAACCACTGTAGTCACATGAACTGTTTTAAATATGTTTTGAGTAGCTTTCTTGAGAGGTTCGGTGACATTGTTGGCAATAGAGGCCTCACTGAGCCATCAGATTTCATCAAAAATATCTTAATTTGTGTTCTCAAGATGAACGAAGGTCTTACAGGTGTAGAAGGACATGAGGGTGAGTAATAAATAACAGAATTTTCATTTTTGGGTGAACTAACTCTTTAATACAAAGCCACATTAAGGTTTTTTTCAATAAAAATCCATAAATCCATAAAATTATCCCATGATTGGACCCTAAAAGGTTCTATATAAGAAGCGACTGTATTTAAAGGTGCAATATGTAAAAATTGTGTCCGCTAGAGGCCTATTCAAAACAAAGGCGTAGCTTGATGATGGCAAGTTTGAGCGTGGAATTTTGGGACATGTGGTCTTCACCTCAACAGATGGTGGAAACAATTGGGATAGGACTCAGGAAGAAATCATGTTCATGGATGTGATTATTAACGTTACTGTAGTATGAAGCAGAGCAGGACGAGTGTTGTGGAGCTGAACGAGGACGCTGGAGCGATTGCGCAACACACGCCTCACGAGCAGCGGGACTTTTATTATGTCACAGTCGCCGGCGCCACTTCCGCTTTTCCGGTCATGAGTATGAGGTAACGCAGCTCTGTTTATCATATTAGGTACATTTGAGAGTGTTGAAAATGATGTTATAACGTTACTCTGTGCGTTCGCTCGGCGGCTGCTGTGAGACGCTTGTTTGAGACACACTGCAGTAAGATAGATCGATTTTAGAATATCATATTAAATGCTGGATGGCTTGTGTTGATAAATTGCATGCAATTAATTTGAAAACATATTGTATGATGGAGAAAATGCTGTATTACTGTTAATAAAAATAAAGCTGCATCTGATTATGCTATGTTAGCTACTTCACAGAATAGTGTTTTTCTCTGAGGCATAGTAAAGCATGGTACTCGCAAAAAATCAAGAAAATTAGATTTAAACAATAAGACTAAACGTGTTGAGCTATATAACAACAATTAGTTTTCTGTCAATAAACGTAACCAAACAGTTGTTCCCTTGCCTATTAAAACATGTAATATATTATAGAGTCTTTGGTGTTTCCATGGTTTTTAAAAAAATATGACGCAATTGACAGGGGACTCCTCACACGTCCCGGAGCCTTGGTTAAAATTGCAATTTTCTCATGATTTACAAATAGTTGCAAGCATTTGGGATATTGTAAGTACTCAAGTGAACAAAATATATAACACTGGCCTAATGATTTTTGGATATTTTACTGCAAAATTCTTACATATTGCACCTTTAAATGTCGTAAAAATGTATTTAAACATTAGACTGGAACTGCACATTTCTATGAATTACTTACTTAATTCTTTCAGCAGATCTCTTTTGTCCTGCAACATTTTTTGTCTGGCTTCTGCTCTTTCTTCATTTTCATCTCTCTTTCTCTTTATCTCCAGTAGCATGTCATCATGTGTTTCAAAATGCTTGCCATTATTTGTTGCCACAACATCATCAATCTGGTCAAGCAGTTCTTGAACTCCAGCTTCGTTCTCAAAGATGTGATATCTTTCTCCACATCTCTGTATGATCTGCTGCAGATCTTGATTCTTTATCTGCTGCTCAATGTTTTTGTCCATCAATGAATCGGCTCGTGTAAAGACCACTATAGTGTGTCTCCAGATCTTCTCACCAAACAGACTAAAGTGCTTCTCAATGCTGAATCTGTTTTCTTCAGTGAAAGGCAAACTGAGGTTAATGACCAGGAGAAAGACATGAGGCCCCGGTGGACACAGGAAGACACTGCAAACCAGCTCCTGTTTGACAACCTCTGGTGAATCTTGCAAACCAAATATCTCCCACCAGCATGGAGTGTTAATCAGAGTTATCTTCCTTCCATTCACTTCGCCGTCTTCCCTCACAGACTTCACAAAATGTTTGTCAGATGCAACTTCACCACCTAAAAGCCTGTTTATCACCGAGGCTTTGTCAGATTTCTGCCACCCCAGAACAACAGCTCTTAGTCCTGTCAGAAAAAAACATGAGGACGTTTAAAAGTCAACTGATTATTATGGTTATTGATTATTTTAGTAGCAACATTAAAGTATCAAAACCTCAGTGATTCACACTGAAAAGTTATTTTTAGTAGTAAAATAAACTTTAACAAATAAACTTTGAGACAAACATCTTTGTTTCAAACAAATAATACACACTAAAAAAAATTGTATGAACCATCAAACTGTCCAAATGTGGTTTAAAAAGCCAATTAAATCTGATTTTGGAAATGCATTTAAACAGTCAGATCAGATTTCCTGTAGTTTTTCTTACTTTCTAGACAAATTGCGCAGTCATGTCTACAGCTGTTAAATCCAGCATGCTAAACCACAAAGTTTCCATAGAGATATAAAAACCTGGTAACCAACTAAAAGCTCTAAGACTGTGCCTAACTCTATACATTTAGGTATGCTGGTAGATGTAGAGAACAAGGTAAAGGACTAAACAGTTTTATTTACAGTAATGCATTTAGATGGTTTATATCAATACAAAGAAAATTATAAGCTGACAGCTTAACAAACTGCCAGCAAACTTTACCTTGTTCCATCTTTTCCACACCCCTTCTGGTTTGTTTTCCAAAACAAAAACCTGGAAGAAAAGAAAATCAAACCATAGCGAGATAAAAACTAATAAAAGCCATATTAAAAAGTAAATATGTACTCAGTACACACACAGGATGAATACAAGTACACTTCAGCTTGAGAATCTTATGCTCGGAAATGAAACGAGTTCCTATCCTAAACCCCCAATCTATCCACATGAAAACGGAATATCAGGTTCGTCTAGTCTAAGACGGGACTTGTGATCTGGGCGGAAGATAACTTGACATAACTTGACAGACCTGTAGATATCTCTATGAACGTGGGCCTATATTCATGGATATTTATTACATTTTAAAATGACATGGAAAGGTCACTTAAAGTTTTCAGAATATACAGTGAAATATATTTGTTTGCTCTTTGAGCTGTGAATCTGTTTGGTGTAGTTATATTGTTAAATATGACCCCTACTGAAGATAAATAGTGTGATCTTCGTTCGGTTCGGTTAAAGGCCTTTTTAGAGAATTTAGAGAATGCAGTAATAATTCAGGCAATTCATTTACAATCACTGTTAGCAGTTTAATTGAAGGTAGAAGCAATGAGCTCCTGGAAATAATCAATTACATATTAACAATAATTAGGATATATAGAAATTTGGGAATGTGCATGTTGATCCAGATCGTCTGAAGTCCTCGCAGGAGTTGGCGCCGTCTCTTCAAAGGTGTTGGTCATCTGAGGTCTTCTTAAGAGGCTGGATCCAAACTGAAGCAGATGTACTCTCTAGTCACCTCAGGACGGGCGTCCCGAGATAAAACAGAAAAGCAAATGGAGAATAATTAGCGTAGCTGCTGTTCATAACATTAAGCAAAGATAGTCATGTGCAATTGATCTGATATGAGATGCATTATGTGAACGCTTGGCTAAAAAGATGCGTCTTTAATTTAGATTTAAACTGGGTGAGCGAGTCTGAGCCCTGATCATTATCAGGAAGGCTATCCCAGAGTTTAGGAGCCAAATGTGAAAACGCTCTCCCTCCTTTAGTGGACTTAGATATCCTAGGTACAACCAGAAGTCCAGAGTTTTGTGATCTTAAAGAGCGTGAAGGATTGTAGGGCGAAAGAAGATCGGTTAAACACACAGGAGCTAAACCATTTAGAGCTTTATAGGTCAGTAGCAATACTTTATAATCCATACGAAACTTAATAGATAACCAGTGTAGAGATGATAAAATTGGTGTTATATGATCATTGACCTGGTAAGAACTCTAGCAGATGCATTTTGGACTAATTGTAGCTTGTTTATTGAGGATAAAGGACAACCAGCTAGTAATGATTACAGTAATCTAGTCTAGACGTCATGAATGCATGAACTAACTTTTCTGCATCAGAAATAGATAACATGTTCTGTAGCTTAGCAATGTTTCTGAGGTGGAAGAAGGCTGTTTTTGTAGCATATGAAATATGATTTTCGAAGGACAAGTTGCTGTCTGATATAACACCCAGGTCTTTAACTGTCGAGGACGGAGTAACAGTACATCCTTCTAAAGTCTGAGAGATTCTGTGTACAAGTTTTTGGTCCAATAAGTAATACTTCAGTCTTATCTGAATTTAATAGAAGAAAATTACTAGTCATCCAATGTTTTACTTCTTTAACACACTCTGTCAGATTGGATAATTGCTCAATAGGGTTTAGGTCTGGAGACATGCTTGGCCACATAGATATACATAATAAAGGCTAGATGTCTTACGGCGGAGTCTCTAACGTCATCACCGGCGGCCATCTTGTCACAGGCAAGCTTTCTGGCGGGCTCTGTGGTACCTGATGTAAGGTGAGTGATCTGCACGAACACAAATACTCTTATCTCGCTGAAATCTTGACAGATTTACAAATGGTTTGGTTTCTTACAAACATTATTAACGTGGCTATAATTCTGGACGCTTGAACATGTTGAAATTGCAGCTTTTCTTTTCGAAAAACGACTTAATCGTGCAGCATAGTTGTGTATCACGGCTACTTGCGCAAGTTATCAAGGCTGAGACCACAATCGAGCTGTTCAATTATATAGGTTTTACTGACACCAATAACGATTTTATCTTTTGTCTAAATTACAATCTTTGTGGATGTGGTTGTAGTTATTAGCTGGCTAATAACAAGAAGCTTTGAGTGAGACCTAGTAGTTACAGTTTAGCTGCTACCCAGCAATTTTACATCCGTGGGAGAGGCAGAATTGCTCTTTCTTTTCAATATAACTTAAGTTGCACATGATTTCCAATCGGTTTGGTTTGTTAAAAACATTTTACATTATGATACAGGATATTGCTGGCTTTATAGGAGAAGATGCCAGACTTTTGTTTAGCCTACGGATGCTCCAATCGCCGTAGTCTGAAAACGAGAGCCTGTGGGATCACCTTTCACCTGTAAGATATGACAATATTATGATTATATTTGGGATAATCGTTAGTTACTTAGTGGATGTATGTACAATACAGGTCCTGTTACACAGGAACAGCGGGGCTATGACATAATAGTATTACAAGATTGTTGTTGACCCAAAGCTTTTTACAAGTTTGTTTACACAATTGCAGAATGTTTCTTTTGGACACCTGAAGTAGGCACAGTGCAATGTCGAGGGGAAAAGCCTAGTAAATGGCCCAACCCTGAAGAAGTTAAAATAAACATGTAATAATTCAAATTATTTTATTATAATAGTAATATTCATATTATAAAAGTGTATATATGTATCTCATGTTGCCATTCTGTACACTGAGTTTTAGTAGCCTATATATTGATTTAACATAAATACCTTGTGTGTGTGTATATTCATTGCACCTATCTGTTCTGTTCAATGTTATTTTCATATGGAAGTCCATGGTTATAATTATTCATAAGTATGCACTGTCATAAGTACATCTCTGACGTTTATAACAAACCAAACAGTTTGAAAATCGGTAGAAAATTGAGCAAGTTATGGTTATTTAAAAAGTACATGCACCATTAAAACACAATGTTACGAGTGAGCGAGCTGACTGTTACAAGATGGCCGCCAGGTGCGGACGTCGACCTCCATTGGCCAGCAGCGCGGACGAGACATCTAGCCTTTATTATGTATATCTATGCTTGGCCAGTCCATCACCTTTACCCTCAGCTTCTTTAGCAAGGCAGTGGTCGTCTTGGAGGTGTGTTTGGGGTCGTTATCATGTTGGAATACTGCCCTGTGGCCCAGTCTTCGAAGGGAGGGGATCATGCTCTGCTCATTCATGGTTCCCTCAATGAACTGTAGCTCCCCAGTGCCGGCAGCACTCATGCAGCCCCAGACTATGACTCTCCCACCACCATGCTTGACTGTAGGCAAGACACACTTGTCTTTGTACTCCTCACCTGGTTGCCGCCACACACGCTTGACACCATCTGAACCAAATAAGTTTATCTTGGTCTCATCAGACCACAGGACATGGTTCCAGTAATCCATGTCCTTAGTCTGCTTGTCTTCAGCAAACTGTTTGCGGGCTTTCTTGTGCATCATCTTTAGAAGAGGCTTCCTTCTGGGATGACAGCCATGCAGACCAATCTGATGCAGTGTGCGGCGTATGGTCTGAGCACTGACAGGCTGACCTCCCACCCCTTCAACCTCTGGAGCAATGCTGGCAGCACTCATACGTCTATTTCCCAAACACAACCTCTGGATATGACGCTGAGCGTGTGCACTCAACTTCTTGAGTCGACCATGGCGAGGCCTGTTCTGAGTGGAACCTGTCCCGTTAAACCGCTGTATGGTCTTGGCCACCGTGCTGCAGTTCAGTTTCAGGGTCTTGGCAATCTTCTTACAGCCTACGCCATCTTTATGTAGAGCAACAATTCTTTTTTTCAGATCCGCAGAGAGTTCTTTGCCATGAGGTGCCATGTTGAACTTCCAATGACCAGTATGAGAGAGTGAGAGCGATAACACCAAATTGAACACACCTGCTCCCCATTCACACCTGAGACCTTGTAACAATAACGAGTCACATGACACCAGGGAGAGAAAATGGCTAATTGGGCCCAATTTGGACATTTTCACTTAGGGGTGTACTCACTTTTGTGGCCAGCGGTTTAGACATTAATGGCTGTGTGTTGAGTTATTTTGAGGGGACAGCAAATTTACACAGCTGTACACTCAATACTTTACATTGTAGCAAAGTGTAATTTCTTCAGTGTTGTCACATGAAAAGATATAATAAAATATTTACAAAAATGTGAGGGGTGTACTCACTTCTGTGAGATACTGTAAATCATTTTTACTTTATAGTTTAACCAGAAACCATGGATTAAAGTTTTTTTTTTTTTATTAAAACCTTCTTAAACTTAGAGTATGAGTTCATATATCCTTCTTGAATTTTACTTACCAGCATGAGACTGTTTTTTTTGGATCATTTACAGTCATGTTGCATATCACAGAATCACATTCCCGCTCGACTCTTCCACATGTGACGGGTTATGAATGCTGCTAAACTGCATTACAACACACAATGTACGTAAAAACTTGCATTTGTTTGACACGCTTTTCTGACTTTCTAAACCCAGACGAAAATGTCCATAATTTTTTAATCTTTGTTTAATCTTCAGTTTGAGATTAAAGTACTTTATTTACATTATTTAGCTTAACTACAATATTAGACAAAAATAGATGATTTAATGCTTGGTCATTTTTCACTCTAAAGCTCAAAATTGTGAAAAACTGATACTTTTACAGAGGCTATCAAGCAAACATTCAAACATTCTCTTGAAAGTTCACATCATAAATGCCACATTTGCTTAGTAATGAACAGCACATTTCATTTATTTTATATTTCAGCTTTCAATTATTTTGAATCGCAGATGAAATCTAGTTTTCTTTTAAATGCCTTAGTTAATGGAGCCCAAAAAGTCTTTTAAAATTACGAAAAAGTGATTTGAGATCACTCAAGATGTAGAATCATGTATAAATGAAGAAAAAGAAAAGTCTTTTGTCTACCTGTTATTTCGTATGATTACAGTCATATCAGCAAAACTTTGGCAAAAAACGTCCTTTGCCTATTGTCAATAGTGATATACGAATCACCACTCGTGCAGAAGCAGCTTTCTGTGTTTGTCGCGGTGAATTTGAAACTTTAAATTCATCTTTATTGCCAATGTGTGAACAGCTTGTAACAAAACTTAAAAAACGAGACCTTCCCCGACTTCCTAGGGTGTCTATGAAAGTCTGTAGACTGAGTTTTATTTCAAGGACTCGGGTCGTTTTTACCGGGAAAATCAAAAGGATTTGACGGTTACGCCTATGACACATGAAACGAACGAATGTTTATTTCGTGTGTAATTTTAGTTACCTCATCTGTCGACATGATGCGGGTGAATCGCAGAGCTGGTGCAAACATATCCACATATCAGATGCTTTCAAACTGCTGTTTTCTAATTTTTGTTGTGTTTATTTTGTTATTAAAAGGAAAGCGCGCAAATATTTACATATTTATCTAACCGTCGCTCTCAGCAGTGTAGACGGCGTCGGGATGTTCGTTAACAGTTTATCGCTGCAAAGGTATTTCCAACTTCTTTTTACTTCTAAGCAAAGAACAAAAGAACTTTGCTTTGACTATACTGGAGCCTTGAATCACTTTCAGTCAGTGTACGTTACATGTGCACGAGCAAGAAGTTGCTGTTGCAGTTCATTTAACGGCCACCGGTGTCGCTAAAAACAAGGGTTTCTGAATTCCGTATATAGATTACATAGATCCGCGTATAGATACAGATTTAAAAGCACAACAGAATTTCAAGTGAGTCAAGAATATTCATATAATATTTTAATTAATAGATATACTTTACAGTGTGTCTTTAGTCTCTTCATCCAGATCCCCGATTATGGATCTTGTATTTTATCAACAGTGTGATAAACATAATTACAGTTCTGTAGCCACTTCACAACAGCGGCCATGGACATTTTCATCTTTTCAGTCTGAGAGAGCTCTGGAAATAGGACATTAAAATACATCTTTGACAAGCATTTTCCAGGGTTTTTTCTTTGGAACACAAAACACTTGATCAGTTCTCTGTAAATCAGGTCGATCTGTTCCAGATCAATGACTCACCAAATGATGATTTAATGTCCAGCAAACTTTCCCGGACCCCTTCTATGATTATACTTTCCCATCTGCTGAACTCTCTCTCCAGAAGAGATTTAATCGGCTCAGGAACTGAAAGATGTCAGGATTTTTATTTTAGTGTGACTGATTTTGATTTTAACCCACTGAAAACCTTTAATTCATAACACTCCCAAATACTTAAATACTTTTTAACATGTTTGCATTCATGTTTGCTCTGTAAAGTTTGTATTTGAATGAATTTGCAGACAAATTGGAACTTCATGACACAAAAAAATCTTACTGTTGTCCTGTTGAAGTGGACTGATCACTTCTTGTAGGCAATCAGGTGGTTCATCCTGAACTACAAATAAAACATTGTTTTGAAAATGTAAATCAGAGAAATATCTTAGGAAATAATACCTGATAACACAAAAGTGAATGAAAACTTACAGTCAGGAGTATTGTGTGCACTCCGAGATTCTTCCATGATATTTTTGCTTAAGTTTTCTATCTTTTTTTTTACTTTTTCAGCTCTTCTCATCAATTCCTCATCCAGAAAGTGGCAGACATCCTCCAGTCTGATCTCCATAATCAGATCCTCCTGTTTTCTCGTGTGTTCAGTTCTCTGAAGGCTTTTCTCTGGATCACTGTTTTTCTGAGACAGAACAGACTGTTTTCTGCCGCCATCTCATCGATCTTCTGGAGCAGCTCTGTGACTTGAGCTCTGTTCTTCTTGTCTGAGTTGTCAAAGATGTGATATCTGTTCCTGCATTTCTCAATCAGCCACTGGAGGGCGTCACCTTCACTCTCAATGTGCTGCTCGACTGATATGTCTTTAAACCTGTCGCCCCATGTGAACAGAACTATGGTGTGTCTCCAGACGTCTTCTCCTAATATAGACATGTTTTCCTCAACGATTCTCTTTTGTTTTTCCTGAAATGATGTATCTGCTGGAATCACAAGCAGCATGGCGAAACATTTTCTAGGATTGCAGATCTAATAAAGTCTGGGTTGAGTTCTGATTAAAAATACTTCCACCAGCCTGGAGTGTCCAAAATTGAAACCGTTTCTAAAATAGAATATTCACGTGTCACTGTTGCGGCTGGTTAGGACAAAAAACTCTGATTAACATGGAAAAGATACCTTTTATCACTTGTCATGGTGTCGTGTCTGGTTAGGACACGGTGTAAGGCCACGTTCACACAGCAGCAGAATACGGTTGTCAGTCCTGTATTTGAGTCCTTAATACGGTTACGTTCACACACAGTACGGTTATTTACAGGAGTGACAACCGCATTCTATAACAGAACTCACACCTGTAAATTTTCAGGACTCACAACCGCATTCTCGGAATATTCGCGCTGTGTGAACGGAACCGCACTGGACAACTACCGGTCTGTCACGTCATATAGTGCGAGAGAGCTGGTGTTTTGTGTGTGGTTTCGCTTTCGGTAACTTACAGCGACCGAGATATGAGCTGTGTGTCATCTTAAGGTGTTAGATCCAGTCACTGTTCCGTCAGTTTTGTGTTTCTTTTCCCAAAATCAAATGTCGTGTCATGTGCGAGACGTAGCAAAGGACATGACACACGTGTGCAACGGCTAGCGCGTGTTTACATGCTGCTGTTGGTTAATGAAGTTTTGATGGATTCGTATTCGGCCCGCGGGCCTTGTGTTTGACACCTGTGGATTAACCCAACTGCTGGGTTACAAAAAATGAATCAGTAATGTAAAAAAAGAAAAGACCAACATATTACTAAATAAATAACTTTTTTTTGTGACATTTGGGGGTTTATGTATTAAGAAAAGAAAGACAAAGAGGAGTTCTAATGGATTTGGCGTTGCTTTCATTCCAGTCAAGAAGGGAGAAAGACTTTCCCTTTTCTTTTACTGGATTTTGTTTTTCTTCTTTCTTTTTTTGTTGAGAACATTAGATGTCTTTCTCTGTGACTTGAGCTTAATTATGTTCCTACATTTCTTACATAGCCACTGGAGGGCGTCACATATACTCCTCAAAACCGCTTCAGTTCAGTCCTCATTGGTTTATCTCTTAGGTAAATTTGCTTGAATAATGAGCAGAAAGTGTTTCCAAAGTCTCTGTCCAAAGAGACACTGGTGTTTCTCAAAAAGAGAAAAAGCAAAAGGCAAAGATTAAAATAAATAGATGAATGACTAGTAAAAATATATAATAATGAGCAAAAGCATTTTTTTGCTGTGATTGTACTTGTCAAAGGTTTAATAGGCATAGCTGAATAATTGTCATTTGAAAATGTATTGAGTAATGATTAGATCACATGACACACAGTCTCAGCTGGTTGGTGAATAGTTAGTACTTGTTGGATTGCATTCTTAAACATACTGGTGTTGAATATGCTTCCCTGACTGACACACACACACAGATAAACGATGAAAGTCATACTCATCTGTGATAAAATTAGAGGCAGTAAATTATGACAAATTCATTTTCATCAAAATTTCATTTTCAGTGAGAGACAGAGAGGTTTGAATAATGCTCACAGCAGTTCTGGGTTTAACTAGATCAAATACTCACAGAATTAGGCAGAGGAGGATCAGTCTCTTGTAAATGGTGAGAAAAGTCCACTGACAGGCTAGTTGAGGCTTGTGTAGCCCTGGTTGCAACAGGCTAAAAAGGAAATAAAAATATAAACAGATCACCATTTACTGGCAAGCTATTGAATAATCTAGTGATGATAAACCTACTCTTTGTAGATGATGGTTTAGCTCCATCCTTAATCCTGACAGTCTGACCTGTCCTGTCAAAGTCCTCCGGCTTGAAGTGCTCACTGCATAACACAGAGAACTCGCTTGTCTTTGGGAAACCTTCAATGTGTTAGAAAAGTTAGCTAGCCAACTAATTAACGTTACAGTAAGATTCACAAAATGTCAGTCACCTAGCCGAAACAAGTACATGTCATAAAAGTCGTTTTAAGAAAATAAAGATGCATATTTAAATTTCAGGGAATTTAGTTTATAAAATAAGATATAAGCTAAAACTATAATAGAAATCATGTAAACTCATGTCTCAACTTTCACGGCGACATCGCTAGCTATTGTAGTCTGACTCCGGTGGCCAACTACTATCAGTATAATTATGATAAAATACAACCAGAAACAAATATTCAGTCTTACCTGTGAAAGGTAATTCCTCGAGACCTGTTTTCAATTGTGCAGCGATTTGTACAGCCCCAAGCAGCACACGAAGCAGGCGTTTTTCTCAATTCCAGTTATGAGCGTAATGGGAACGCACAATATGGCGGAGCCGTTGACGTACAATCCAGCGGGCAATAGGGTGTCTATGTATTTATTATGTCTATGGCAACCTCCCCCAGTTTCTCTTGAAGCCAATACGGAAGTGACTTCCGTAATTCATCGACTGGCCGCTAGGGACAGGCTCCAAAAGAGAGCAGAATCTCATTGACCCCCATGTTAAAATGCCCAACTTTACCGCAGAAAAAAACATGGGTTAAATTGTGGTTTTGGTCTATACAGCTAATTTTGCCCTTCATGACAACTGTGAGGGGGGTGAATTTTTTTATAATGTTTAAATGATATTAAGCCTCTGCATAATTAAGGGCGTGGCCACTTGAGTGACAGGTAGCTGTCTGTGAGCCGTCATGTTACTCAGACGCTGAATTTGGCATCTCTGCCGTGTTTGTGCTTTTTTCTGGATTATTTTATACAATTATCAAATAATATGGATGGCTTTGCGCTTATATGGTTGAGACATGTGCGTGTGCACACATGCGGAAATTAACCAAACACACACTGATGGATCGTCTTGGCATTGGCTAAAAGATTTGTTTGTGAGATTTACTATGACAATGGCTAACCCATAATTCGAAACGCAGTAGGCTAGTCAGGAATAAGGTGGATACTCTTTGGTTCAAGTCAACCGTGCCTAGTGTGAGTACACCCTTAGACTACTTGCAATTTTGCTGTAAACAGTGCCTGAAGGATTGCTTGTTAATTCTGCTGGGAGAAGGTGAGACATTCTATTCCTCATTATCATATTTTTCATAGTAAGAGATTTCAAAGAGCTTTGTATGGTGGCTTCATTTCAAAAGTGCAACACAAACTGTTAAAGAGGTATGTTTTATGTACATTAAAATTTAATACGTTACTGTCAGCCTGTGGCGGTTCTGGACCACGGTAATTTGGGGGTCGGGGGCACAATTTAACATTTACCCTCATGTTGTTCCAAATATGATTTTCTTCTGTTGAACATAAAAGATGATATTTTAAGAAATTTCTCATGGTTTGTTTTGTTTTTTTCATCCATACTATGGAAGTCAATGGGCACTGAAACAGTTTAGTTACAAACATTCTTCAAAACATCTACTTTTATGTTTAGGAAAAAATAGAAACTTATACAGGAACAACATGAGGGTGAGTAAATGACAGAATTTTAACCTTAACCCTTTAATATTTTCAGGATTACTGAAGTCATTTTTACTGGGTCACTGTATCACTCTGCAATCTCTACCTGTGAACTAAAATGATTTCAAGTTCATTTATTTATTTGACAAGTGATCTTGTATTGTAGTGTGATAATGGGCAGTGATGACATAACACATGTTTAATATCTAGGCATTTTTCTGCATTCATAAACGACTACTCGAGTGCCACAGGTTCTTCATGTGGTTTCGCTTCTCTGCATTGGTCGTTGAGTAATTTCATCTTCTTTTTAAAAGGATATCGTGGCACAAAACATTAGCCTACTCTATTAGCCTACGGGGGCACTGTACCCCCTCCCCCACCCCTAGAATCGCCCCTACTGTTAGCATGTAGATTGGTATGCATTCGCTATATATTCTCTGGTATGCTTTTCATTTCTGATAATCGTATACTAAATCGACATTGCATGCAATTAAATGAAAGAAATGCATAGCTTCATAGTATTTGTTTCAGAAATTCAGCTAATAATAAAGAGAGCAATAAGTCAGTGTTCATGCACATCAACATTTGTGTAATTTTTTTTGGGGGGGGGGGTGCAATGTAATTGATCTGTATTTTGGTTTCATTTTCAGGAAGATTGCAGAACAAAAGATTTTGTGTTTTCGAAAGACCGAACCGATGGCAATCGAAAAGGGTATGTAATACATAATACAAAAGGAATTGCAAACTTGAGAACTCTTTAGTTCAAGAACTCAAGAGACTTCACAAACAAAAAATTTAGCCATTGAATAAGGATTTTTAAAAAAAATCAATAGCTACAGCAATATGCTAGCAGTACAAAACTAACGTCTAAATGCTTCAATTTCAGCTTTACAGCACTATCTGAGAGTCCCCCACCTATTATTAACATTTAATCCATTATTCGTTTTCAGTTTGAATAAAACAAGGACTTTTCCCTTTCAGATAAACCCAATTGTCTTCTGCACATTTATTGCACTGTGTTTAGTCATTGGACTTATTTAGATTTATGTGACCTGCTTCACCCATGTGTCAACATCATTGTGCTGCTCATGATTGAAAACAAATAGACTTCACCCTGAAAACAAATAATGGCCAACAAATAGGTTAGAAATAATTATTCCTTGTAATAGTAAAGGCATACATCTTTGTGTTTTAGTGAAGGTAACACAAATATGTTATGACACCTCAAAATTAGAGTTACAGAAAAATCTACAACAGTGTAAATGACAGTGTTTTTAACTTTGTTTCATTTGTAGTGACAGACATTCCCTCTGATAATGTGTACGCTTTTGCGTTATCAAAAACCCTCACAAAGGTTTCTTCCCCTGTGACGGTGGGTCTGTATTCAGAATGTCACAATAGGATCAACATGGTGCTCGAGAATATTGAGGGTAAGTGTGGATACTTTTTCAAACAACTTAAAATGTCTGACCCTACAAATCCTCCCAGATGTCCTCCAAGTCTTGGAGATTTTGATGATTTTGCCTTTATCTCCCAATTACAGTGCATATGAATCAAGAGGCAAAACGTAGAGCGGAGAAGTACACCCGAGAACCAAAGCCTCGCTCAATTAAACCATCTTTTCGTGACCTGGTCTCTGTGATTTGGCGGCTCCTCTTCTTTCGGCCTGTGTGGACAAAGCAGAACCAGAACATGAAGAACATTCGATATCTGTTTGTGAGGTTCAGTGCGTGGCATTTTGCAGGCAGCGACCTGCTCTGGGCTGCACTGGTAATGCAGTTGTGCACGGCTCTTCAGAACAGCTTTGGTAAGCTCCGGCTGGGCCTTTTCCGGATCATCCAACACAACGAAAAGAAAGATGCAGGGAAGAAGAAGATTGAGGATATTCCAGAGAACTGGAGGTTCAAAAAGTTGGGCTGCATGCCCATTTGGGCATCAATACTGTTAGGATTAACTGTTTTACTCTTTGTTCTGGTTCCTCTGATCATATATGGATTTCCTTATCTTTTGTCCCTTCTTGGTGGTACTTCAGATGTGACATCAAATGGGTATGGTGTGCTGGAAGGTGTTGCCATCGCTATACTTGGTGTCCCTGCATTTGGAGTTCTAAGATTCATATTATTGTTGTTGAAGAACCTCATCTTCAACCAGGACCTTAAAATTAAACAAGGGCTGGACAACAAGAAGGTAAGTCAGCAGCTGGGACTAATGCATGAAGTTCGTAAGGAGATGAGACTGCTGTGCTGCTTCATCTTCTTCATGGAGATCTTTGAAAGGAGGAGGATTAGGGTGGTGTTGGAGATCACCAACTTGGATCGTTGCACACCGATGAAAATTATAGGCGTTTTGGATGCCATCAACATTCTCCTATCTGATGAAGAGAGTCCCTTCATTTCTCTGCTGGCTGTTGATCCAGAAGTCCTGGTTAGGCAGGTCCAACAGGCAGAAGACTGTCTTAGCAAAAGAGTCTCAGCATATGACTTTCTAGATCGTATAATCACACTGCCTTTTACCGTACCTCCATTATCTGATGCATCGAAGTCCAGCATCTTTAGAAACATTGTCCGTGGTCAGTCTGAGAACGCTGAAGACATTCCTCCTGAAGAGACTGCTTCAGGAGGTCCCGGGACATTGTTTTCTGTTGAAGATGAATATTCTGTACATTACAGTAGGACTGAAGAAGATTTGATTAAGATCCCTTTGATTTCAAAAAAGGGAAACTTTGAAACCTTTGCTGCAGAAGAACTTAATCTAAACACAGTGGACAGTTTAATCGAGTCCGCATTTTCTTGCATCTTCTCAAGAGATAAAAGCAAACTTCAGTCATATATATCTGGTGACACCATGTCAATGAGACGAGTGATTAACTCAATTCGAGTAACTATTATGATTATAGAGACTCGGAAATTGGAGCCTCCCCCTCCAGAGAAAATAGCAGCCTGGGTGGTTTTAGTGGACCGCTGGCCTTGCAGATTAAGTTGGATTATTCAATGTGTTGAAGATGACCAACAGAGTGCCAAGATAGATGGATCATTCAGTGCTGATTATAATACCAAGACACTATGGGAAGTGTTCAATTACAACAGTCCGGAGCTCTGCTTCATTGGATATGAGGTGGAGAACTTTCTGGAAAACGATGGAGACCCTGAGCTGTTTGAGATTTTCCTTAGGAAAGACTTTAAGTTCACTGTAAAGGAGTTGGAAATGTTTAAGTTTTGCACAGTGAACTTAAATTACTCTATGAAGAATGAGCTGGCCAGAGTTCGTGGGAGCCGCAGACTGAAGAAAGCAGGGAGAAATGCTTTCCAGTCCCTATCACCACGAACTGTGATGAACATGAAACCTGAAGATGTCTGTCAAGAGGTTTGTAAGAAAAAAGTCAGTTTCGACATAGCACCCTTTACATTATATATAGTATGTACACTACCAGTTTTCAAAAGAAGTTTCGTCTGCTCACCAAGGCTGCATTTATTTAATTAAAAATACAGTAAAAACATTAATATTGTGAAATATTATTACAATTTAAAATAACTGTTTTCTGTTTGAATATATTTTATAAAGTAATTTATTCCTGTGATCAAAGCTGAATTTTCAGCATCATTACTCCAGTCTTCAGTGTCACATGATCCTTCAGAAATCATTCTAATATGATGATCTGCTGCTCAAGAAACATTTATGATTATTATCAATGTTGAAAACAGTTATGTACTTTTTTTTTTTTTTCAGGATTCCTTGATGAATAGAAAGTTCAAAAGAACAGCATTTATCTGAAATACAAAGCTTTTGTAACATTATACACTACCGTTCAAAAGTTTGGGGTCAGTAAGAATTTTTATTTTTTGAAAAGAAATTAAAGAAATTAATACTTTTATTCAGCAAGGATGCATTAAATCGATCAAAAGTGACAGTAAAGACATTTATAATGTTACAAAAGATTATATTTCAAATAAATGCTGTTCTTTTGAACTTTCTATTCATCAAAGAATCCTGAAAAAAAATATTGTACACAAATAGTTTGTACAATTGTACACAATAAATGTTTCTTGAGCAGCAGATCATCATATTAGAATGATTTCTGAAGGATCATGTGACACTGAAGACTGGAGTAATGATGCTGAAAATTCAGCTTTGATCACAGGAATAAATTACTTTATAAAATATATTCAAACAGAAAACAGTTATTTTAAATTGTAATAATATTTCACAATATTACTGTTTTTACTGTATTTTTAATTAAATAAATTCAGCCTTGGTGAGCAGACCAAACTTCTTTTAAAGACATTAAAAATCTTACCGTGTCCAAACTTTTGACTGGTAGTGTATATTCAAAAGTTTGGGGTTGGTAAGATTTTTTTATAATGATTGTTTAATGAAAGTCTCTTATGTTGCTTTATATTTTAATATATTTGAAAAAAAGCTGAATTTAATAGAAAAGCCATTACTCCAGTCTTCTGTGTCACAAGATCCCTCAGAAATCATTTTAATAAGCTGATTTGGTGCTTGAAAATATGTTTTTTATAATATTATACCCCTAAATTGAAACAGTAAAAGTAATATATATATATATATATTACTTTTAGTACTAAATAAATACATATATTATATATTACAGTACTAAATAAAAAAATAACATTCATTTTGTATGATCTCTCTTATTTTGTTAAAATTATTAACATTTTCACAGATTCTACAAGTGGTTCACATACTTTTTCATGCAACTGTATATACACAGCATATCGTTTCTGCCTTTAGTCTCCTCTTCAGCTGCTGAAATGCTTGTTCAATAGTTCATTGCTTGTTCATTTAAATCTAGAGATTGACTTCCAGATTGACATGGTCTTTTATATAAATATGTGCTTTGTTTCCTTTTAGCTGACAAATCTAAGCTTCCCAGAGAAATACCTTAAAACGGTAAGGAAAAATTTCATAGATGGCAGAACAATCCTCTTCGGTGACCCCAAAGACCTCAGGGAAGTCCTGCAAATGACTCTGGGAGAATGGACGACTTTTAAAATTCATTTCCTAGGGGTCAAGCCTCCTAGTCGGCCATCTCTGGCAAAAACTCAACAAGACGCCACAAACCCTGAAGTGGTCATATGCCCGTCTGGCCATTTCCAGTAAGCGGTACAGCTGACCTTGAGGTTTGCATCACTGGATTGTTCCTCCTGTGTATGCATTCAGTGGACTAAGATTGTTTTTCCTCCTTACTGTGAGGCAAAAATAAGACTGTAAATGTACAGCAGTGAATCTGACTACTCAAAATGATGATACTTAAAAATAGAGTTTTGTTAACTCTTTCCGTATTCAAACAGATCAAATTTGTATGCATTATTTTTAACGGGAATAAGAAGTTTTATTTTGCTTAACTATTAAGATTTTGCAATGACTCTAAATTAAACTATTCCTGAATGTAATTTCTGTATAAATAAAATTTTAAATAATAAAGAAAAAAAACAACAACAAAAGGAAAAGTATTTTACAAGACTGTACAACCATTTTCTCCAAAAACATGAAAAAAAATTCAGCTAGTCTGCACTTATTCCCACACATCCATACCTGAGACCCAATAATAACACCATTCATCAGGTTAATACTGTCTGACCAGCAATACGATCTGTGAAGAAAAAGGAAATATAATCACACAAGGCTTTGGACCTTATAGCGCCAAAGAGTTACAGCTAATTATTCATATTTCTTTTGAGATAATCTGCTACAACAATAAAAAAATAATATATAATATTAAAGGTACAGTAAGTGATTTCTGAGAAACACTGTTGAAAGTGTCTAGGCATTTTTCTGCATCTGTAAACTTGGCACATTCTATAACACAAAACAAATTGATAAAAAAAAATTCTGCATAATTTTTTCTGCATTCATGAACGATCGCTACTACTCACGTGCCACAGGTTCTTCATGTGGTTTCGCTTCTCTGCATTGGTCGTTGAATAATTTCTTTTTAAAAGGATATCATGGCACAAAACATTAGCCTACTCTTTTCATCGCCACAGCAGAGGAACCAGAACAAAGAGTAAAACAGTTAATCCTAAAAATAATATACACTATGTAATATTAAAGGTACAGTAAGTGAATTCTGAGAAACGCTGTTGATCTAACCGACCACCAAAACACACTTGTAGCCAATCAGCAGTAAGGGGTGTGTCCACTAATTAGGGGGAGGTGCCTGTGTTGCACAGCATTTTCATGAACTTGGGGGCGGAGCTATCAAGATCCGTTTGGATAGGGGCGTGTTTGTTTTGGTGATTTCAAATATCAACAGCGTTTCTCAGAAATTGCTTACTGCACCTTTAATTAATTGACATGTATTGGGCTAATTAGTGAAGACTTTAAAACCCTCAGTTTGTCCTTCTTCTAGAAAAGAGATTGTGTGAGAGTGAAATATTGTATGTGTGAAAGAATATAAAGCAATTGTGATTATTGAGTGAGTTTGTATTTGGGGATTTTTGTGTTAAGAAAAGAAAGACAAATCAATCAATCTTTATTACAGACTTAAGGTCCAAAATTAAAAGAAAAGAAAAAAAGACAATAGGACAACATATACAGCCCACAGCATCTACTATACACAAAGAGTTACAAAATACAACAATAACATAACATAACATAACCCTTGAGGACTTCTAATGGATTTGGCGTTGCTTTCATTCCAGTCAGAAAGGGAGAAAGACTTTCCCTTTTTCTTTTACTGGATTTTTTTTCTTTTTGTTGAGAACATTAGATGTCTTTCTCTGTGACGTGAGCTTCATTATGTGCCTACATTTCTCAGATAGCCACTGGAGGGCGTCACATATACTCCTCAAAATCATTTCAGTCCTCTTAGGTAAATTTGCTCAAGTAAAGAGCAGAAAGTGTTTCCAAATTCTCTGACCAAAGAGAGAAAAAGCAAAAGGCAAAGATTAAAATAAATATTGTCCACTTAACTGATTATGCAATGACTGTTTATGATTGTGAATCGACTGTCTATTATGTTACTGCTTTTGTAAAGCGTCCTTGAGCTATATATATTAAACATATTATTATTATTATTTAATAGATGAAGGACCAGTAAAATGACATGATTCCCTGGTGGACGCACAGAAAACCAGCTCTTGTTTCTTAAATGATCAGACTGGAGTGTGAACAAAAGTGACTGATGTCGATTCATTTACTTCTTTTCAAACTAAACGTCTCTAAAGAGGCTGTTAATGACATCCGGTCCGATGTC
Source organism: Hypophthalmichthys molitrix (assembly GCA_037950675.1). NCBI lineage: Eukaryota > Metazoa > Chordata > Actinopteri > Cypriniformes > Xenocyprididae > Hypophthalmichthys > Hypophthalmichthys molitrix. The sequence continues at coordinate 26,806,174 of CM075502.1, read as the reverse complement.
CTGTCAGCTGTTTTTGAATTCCTTCTGAAATCACCTACTATTAGCTTTCTTTTAAATGCATTAGTTAACTGAGCATTCAGACAGATTTAAGCACATTTGCTTGATTCTCCTCTACCTTTGACCAGCTATCTATTGCTTCATTTTGAGCTTCCTCCTTGTACTTTAAAGTTTTGCTTGCTCTTCACGGCCCATTTAAAAAATGCTGGCCTCAGTTTGTGGACACAATAGTGTTTGGAAACCCGCAGAGAGAATCTGAATAGTTTCAGTTTAAGAGTTTAAGTTTCCATCACTATTATGCCCTTTACCTGTTTATGTAAAGTGAATTACTACTCATGAACACACAAAAAGAGAAAGAAGCTAAGAGAATCCTATTCATATTAAGACTGACACAATGTCATTAATTAATAAATAAAAAACAGCATTGCTTTATAACTTTTATTCCTATCTTTCTAAGGCCTTTGTTCCTCCTGTAAACGGTCTAAAACCAGCTGTCGAAACCGGATCCTTGTTTACTGTACACAGACTAGACTTCATTTCAGAGTCTTTTTCTTTCATTTTTAAGAATGAAACAAAATTCCTTTGCTGAAAATAATTGATTTACAACTCAAACAGCAGTTTGACATTTTATGCTATAGCTAGATTTTATTTTAGAGGAACTTTCTTGATGAATTCACAACAGATGAAGAGTAGAATAAAATTAGAAAATCTGAATTAATAGCAGGTCTTTGATAAAGTGCTGAGGTTTAATCACTGTAAATATATATGCACACACACATCTTTGAGTAATCATTGTATCTTCAGTGTCCAGATTGTATTTTATCAACAGTATGTTCAACATAATGGTGGTAGTTCTGTAGCCATATCTCCACAGACTTCCTTGTCATTTGAAGCTTTTCAGCCTGAGAGAGCTCTGGAAATGACAACATAAAAGTGAGTACAGAACAAATTACATTTAATTATGAAGTACACAAATGTACATGTAAATGTCTCTTCTATTATGCTGGTTTGACAAATATGCTTTAATGTGTCTAGTAATTGACTCACCAAATGATTTAATGTCCAGCAAACTTTCCCGGACGCCTTCTAGGATTATGCTTTCCCATCTGCTGAACTCTCTCTCCAGAAGTGTTTTAATCGGCTCAGGAACTGAAGGAAAATGTTCACACAACACACTGTTAGAGATGAGGATCCTCCCAAAGATAATCTGAACCCTGTGAACATCATTCTTCAGACTCCATACTGTACAACCACTGATCCTTTACTGCACATTTGCCTACATTTATTAGACATATTTTATCTTATTTAGCCGTCAATAAGTGTGTGTAACTCTCAACTCTGTTTAATGGTTTTAAGAATGTTTGCAGCCAAGATTTTTTAGTGTACATAATTCTTTTAAAACATACATCAACTTACTGTTCTCCTGTTGAGGTGGAATGATCACTTTTTTTTTATTAGGAGGCTCATCCTGAACTACAAATGAAACAAAATGTTGAACATAAATCAGAGAAACATCTTCAGAAATTATATCTGAGAACACAAAAGTGAGTAAAACCTTACAGTTAAGAGGAAATCTCATGCTGTCACATTCATCAAGGTTTAGACGTTCTTCCATGATATCCATGCATACTTTTTCTATCTTTTCCCTTATATCTTCAGCTTTTCTCTTAAAGCCCTCATCCAGAAATTGGCAGACATCCTTCAGTTTGATCTCTGTGTTCAGATCCTCATGTTTGTCAGTTTTCTGATGGCTTTTCTCTGGATCACTGTTTTCTTGTGTTTTGAAACGGAACAGACTGTTTTCTGCCGCCATCTCATCGATCTTCTGGAGCAGCTCTGTGACTTGAGCTCTGTTCTTCTTGTCTGTGTTGTCAAAGATGTGATATCTGTTCCTGCATTTCTCAATCAGCCACTGGAGGGCGTCACCTTCACTCTCAATGTGCTGCTCGACTGATATGTCTTTAAACCTGTCGCCCCATGTGAACAGAACTATGGTGTGTCTCCAGACGTCTTCTCCTAATATAGACATGTTTTCCTCAACGATTCTCTTTTGTTCTTCCTGAAATGATGTATCTGCTGGAATCACGAGCAGCATGGCGTGAGGGAATTTCTTACACTCTGAAACATTTTCTAGGACTGCAGATCTAATAAAGTCTGGGTTGAGTTCTGATGCAAAATACTTCCACCATCCTGGAGTGTCCAAAACGGTCATCTTCCTTCCATCTACGTCTCCGAAACCTCTCGTTCCCTTTCCGGTTCTTCCTCCTATGTCAAATTCGTCCCGGTTCAAGATGGTGTTTCCAGCTGAGCTCTTTCCAGAAAGGATCCATCCCAGCAAAACAACTCTGATCTCCTCAAGACGACGTACATATGCTGTAATGAAAAGACAAAACTAAAGGATCAAACCTCTGGCTTTCAAGGCTGTAACCATGTCTTGAACATTTAAATCTTTTAATTAAATAATTAAATGATTTAAATGGATTAAAAAAAAAAAAAGAAATAAGAACAATAATAAAAAAAAGTTGTCAATTTTACCTGTTTTTTTTTTTTTTTTTTTTTTTTTTAAATATCCATGCATTTATTCTTTAGTATGTTTAATATTTCGAAAATGCAATATGGCAAAATCCCAGCTATCAGGGAATGTTCTAAGAACTTTGGCTAATGTTCTGGCAAGGTTCTCTCAAAGTTATGAACAAACGTTCTTCCAGTAACATTAATAGAACGTTCTACAAAGTTGTCTGGACTTTAACAATGTATGTATACATCATTTATGGAATGTTTTTCTCTGAAACGTTTCAGTTGGACATTCATGTAACATTTTTAATTGTTACTATTTGTTTCAAAAGTAACATTCCCACAATGTTTGCAAAATGATCCCTTAGAATCCCTAGAATGTCCCCTTGATGTTCGCATAACCAATAAATAAATATTTTTTAACATTTGAATGTATTACATGTATTAATTGCTTTTTTATTGGGTCATTCCATGTCAAATCAACCAAATTTTACTAACTTCTCCAGCTCAAATTTTTGATTTTGTTAATATTTTTTATGAAGAAAAACAAACATAAATAGTGATGAAAGCCAAAGTATTAAATGTCACAGATGTATAATCACTGAGTAATCCACTATTTTGTAGACGAAGGTCAAAATGATCATTTTCACTTGAGATCTGCAGCCAGTTTACAGGGGTGTAAAAGTGACTTTAGAAAGGCAGCATCATTATTTAGGCAGCATCATTATTTTATTTTTACACTGAGATTTGTAGGTCTGTTAGTAAAATCTGTTGACTTTAGCAATTTTTGTTTCATTATATGCCGATGGTGACAATTCAAAAATTGCCCCATGTTTATGTTTTTTGCCTCAAGTTTGCATGCCTGTAACTCAATAAGATATTTTAATATCCTTTTATATTTTGGTTTTTAATAAAATATTCTTTTGGTATCTTCATTTTAAAGGCCTCCATGGTTCAATCCCAGAGATATGGAGATCTTAATGTGGCTCCATGAATAAATTGGACACATTTTCAGTGGTCAAAAACCAAATGTGGGTCATTTTGCATACAGCTTTTTCTTTTAAAGAGGAATATCTGAACAATAAAAAATGTTGAAGCTAGAAATTTATCTAGTGTTTTTCTATCAGCTCAATTGCATAGAACAATTCTTCATTTTCAAGGCTCTATAAGGCTCAATACCATAGGTATGGGGATCTTAATGCAGCTCCATGATGAATTTGTTGAATTTTATCCATTTTCAGTGATCGAAAACCAAATGTGGTTCACTTTGCACAGAGCTGAACTTATTGAATTTAAAGGGGAATGTCTGAAGAATAAATAATATTCAAACTAGAAATGTATCATGTTTCCCTCTTTCAAAACAATTGCATACAACATAAAAAGAACTTTGCTGTGAGTATATCGTTCGGTCTCTTTTGATGGCTGCAGTTCACTTAATGGCCACCGGTGTAGCTAACACAGGTTTCTGAATTCTAAATATAGACCCTTTAAAATGTTTTAAACATTCAGGGAACATTCAGAAATAACTTTCATAACATAAATGTAAAAGGTTTTTAGAACATACTTTTGTTTCTTGTCAAATTCAGTTATTAATTACTTAAATCAAGCAAATGATTCAGTCTTTACTTTCAATTCAAAAAGGCAAAATAAGTTTGCAACGTACCTTTTTCTTGAACTATAGACCGTTGCTTCTGTACTCTGGATTTTCTAGAACTTGCTCTTGTCTGAATTTCCTCCCACTCTTCATTGACCTCCTTTACTTTTTCCAGGTCAGTGTCAAAGTGCTTGCCGTTATTCTTCCCGACAATTCCTTCAATTTTCTTGAGCAGCTCTGTGACTTGGGTTCGGTCATGATGGTTTGAATTATTAAAAACGTGATATCTGTTTTCACATTTTTCAACAAGTTGCTTGAGCGCTGACCACGATTCATGAATATGTTGCTTTATGTGTTCTTGTTTAATTAAATCTCCTCTTGTGAAGATTACGAGGGTGCGAGTCCAGACATTCGGACCCAACAGCTCCACATACTCCTCCAAAAACTTCCTATCAGTGTCGGTAAACGTGCAATCGGCCTGAATCACAATCATGACAGCGTGAGGTCCAGGTGAAGTCAGGGACATCCTGCGAACCAACTGCTGTTTGGAGATGTTTGATAAATCATTCAGACTGAACGTTTTCCACCAGCCGGGAGTCTCAACCAGACTGACTCTCCTGCCATCAATAAATCCCTCTCTCTTCACATTATCTGCGGATCCTTTAGCTTCTGTTTCACTGGTTTCCAGTATAGTGTTGATCACCGACGTCTTCCCAGAATGACACCTTCCAATCAGCACCGCTCTCACGTCTTGAGTCAAAACAGGAAGAAAAGCCAATAATATCAAATCATTCATTTAATGCCCATTTCACAATATAATACAAGAGATGTAAACTGACCATAAATAATTCAGGTTGATTGGGGCACTTTTTCCAGTCATCTCAATGACAAAATGCATCCCAAAATTCACTCTATTTACCTTTGATGATATGCAAATATACTCACCCATTTGTTTGTTTCCTTGATGTTTGGACATTCTCACACTTTTGTGTCCAGATTTATGAAAGAACATAAAACGAGAATATGAAAAACAGGTAGAAAAAGATGAAAATTAAGAAAATCTATTAAAGAAATAAAAAATAAGAATAAGACACTAAATTAAGAGTACAAAGGAACAGAAATAAGTTAATTTTAAGAAATGAAAACTGAAGAAATTAAAAAAAATATTTGTCTGATTTATGTATGTAATCAGACTGTATAACATCCTACCTGTGACTTTGTGTGATTATCAAATCTCCTGAAGCGTTGGTTTCTGTTTAAGGTCAGTGTGGGTGATCTTATAAGCTTGCAGATGGATCATGTTTCCAGAAACAGTGAAAAGGTGTGGTTAGGGGAGAAATAGCAGCATAAATAGTGGTTAAGGCTAATACAGGTGCTGGTCATATAATTAGAATATCATCAAAAAGTTGATTTATTTCAGTAATTCCATTCAAAAAGTGAAACTTGTATATTATATTCATTCATTACACACAGACTGATATATTTCAAATGTTTATTTCTTTTCATTTTGATGATTATAACTGACAACTAAGGAAAATCCCAAATTCAGGATCTCAGAAAATTAGAATATTACTTAAGACCAATACAAAGAAAGGATTTTTAGAAATCTTGGCCAACTGAAAAGTATGAACATGAAAAGTATGAGCATGTACAGCACTCAATACTTAGTTGGGGCTCCTTTTGCCTGAATTACTGCAGCAATGCGGCGTGGCATGGAGTCGATCAGTCTGTGGCACTGCTCAGCTGTTATAAGAGCCCAGGTTGCTCTGATAGTGGCCTTCAGCTCTTCTGCATTGTTGGGTCTGGCATATCGCATCTTCCTCTTCACAATACCCCATAGATTTTCTATGGGGTTAAGGTCAGGCGAGTTTGCTGGCCAATTAAGAACAGGGATACCATGGTCCTTAAACCAGGTACTGGTAGCTTTGGCACTGTGTGCAGGTGCCAAGTCCTGTTGGAAAATGAAATCTGCATCTCCATAAAGTTGGTCAGCAGCAGGAAGCATGAAGTGCTCTAAAACTTCCTGGTATACGGCTGCGTTGACCTTGGACCTCAGAAAACACAGTGGACCAACAACAGCAGATGACATGGCACCCCAAACCATCACTGACTGTGGAAACTTTACACTGGACTTCGAGCAACGTGGATTTTGTGCCTCTGCTCTCTTCCTCCAGACTCTGGGACCCTGATTTCCAAAGGAAATGCAAAATTTACTTTCATCAGAGAACATAACTTTGGACCACTCAGCAGCAGTCCAGTCCTTTTTGTCTTTAGCCCAGGCGAGACGCTTCTGACGCTGTCTGTTGTTCAACAGTGGCTTGACACAAGGAATGCGACAGCTGAAACCCATGTCTTGCATCCGTCTGTGCGTAGTGGTTCTTGAAGCACTGACTCCAGCTGCAGTCCACTCTTTGTGAATCTCCCCCACATTTTTGAATGGGTTTTGTTTCACAATCCTCTCCAGGGTGCGGTTATCCCTATTGCTTGTACACTTTTTTCTACCACATCTTTTCCTTCCCTTCGCCTCTCTATTAATGTGCTTGGACACAGAGCTCTGTGAACAGCCAGCCTCTTTTGCAATGACCTTTTGTGTCTTGCCCTCCTTGTGCAAGGTGTCAATGGCCGTCTTTTGGACAACTGTCAAGTCAGCAGTCTTCCCCATGATTGTGTAGCCTACAGAACTAGACTGAGAGACCATTTAAAGGCCTTTGCAGGTGTTTTGAGTTAATTAGCTGATTAGAGTGTGGCACCAGGTGTCTTCAATATTGAACCTTTTCACAATATTCTAATTTTCTGAGATACTGAATTTGGGATTTTCCTTAGATGTCAGTTATAATCATCAAAATTAAAAGAAATAAACATTTGAAATATATCAGTCTGTGTGTAATGAATGAATATAATATACAAGTTTCACTTTTTGAGTGGAATTAGTGAAATAAATCAACTTTTTGATGATATTTTAATTATATGACCAGCACCTGTAGACCCTTTAAATTCGAGTGACTTTATTACTCTAGAAAGTCATGCTATAACTGAAACCGGAGACTGAAAAGCAGGTAAATGTCTGATTCTCGATGTACATCATGACGTTACTTTAAGAACCGATTGAACCAAAAGCTGCTGGTATTTAGTGAGAGCTGAAATTACATGACCAACTGCAAGTCCATTTCTATAGCACTTTATGCAGATTTCTTTCAAAACAGCTATAATAAATAGTTATTCACAATAAGTTAAATAATAGACTCAGTGATGCAAACTTTCAATAAAATATGAGACAAATACAAATTCTGCTCTAAAAAAAGACAATAGTGTCATTATTCAGCTCAATTTAGTTCAATGTTGATTCAGTTCAGTTTAATAATAGTGCGAAATTAATCAATTATGAAACAACATCGAATCAGCTATATCATCCAGCTCAGTTCAGTTCAAGCACAAAGGGTGGTGTGTATTCAACCAATTTGCACATGATGCTCTTAGCAGAATTATTCTTAGTAAAGCACCTGAAAGGAAAGGAAATATACAGAGAAAACACAAAACAAATTGATAAAAAAAAAATTCTGCATAATTTTTTCTGCATTCATGAACGATCACTACTACTCACGTGCCACAGGTTCTTCATGTGGTTTCGCTTCTCTGCATTGGTCGTTGAATAATTTCATCGTCTTTTTAAAAGGATATCATGGCACAAAACATTAGCCTACTCTTTTCATCGCCACAGCAGAGGAACCAGAACAAAGAGCAAAACAGTTAATCCTAAAAATAATATACACTATATAATATTAAAGGTACAGTAAGTGAATTCTGAGAAACGCTGTTGATCTAACCGACCACCAAAACACACTTGTAGCCAATCAGCAGTAAGGGGCGTGTCCACTAATTAGGGGGAGGTGCCTGTGTTGCACAGCATTTTCATGAATTTGGGGGCGGAGCTATCAAGATCCGTTTGGATAGGGGCATGTTTGTTTTGGTGATTTCAAATATCAACAGCGTTTCTCAGAAATTGCTTACTGCACCTTTAATTAATTGACATGTATTGGGCTAATTAGTGAAGACTTTAAAACCCTCAGTTTGTCCTTCTTCTAGAAAAGAGATTGTGTGAGAGTGAAATATTGTATGTGTGAAAGAATATAAAGCAATTGTGATTATTGAGTGAGTTTGTATTTGGGGATTTTTGTGTTAAGAAAAGAAAGACAAATCAATCAATCTTTATTACAGACTTAAGGTCCAAAATTAAAAGAAAAGAAAAAAAGACAATAGGACAACATATACAGCCCACAGCATCTACTATACACAAAGAGTTACAAAATACAACAATAACATAACATAACATAACCCTTGAGGACTTCTAATGGATTTGGCGTTGCTTTCATTCCAGTCAGAAAGGGAGAAAGACTTTCCCTTTTTCTTTTACTGGATTTTTTTTCTTTTTGTTGAGAACATTAGATGTCTTTCTCTGTGACGTGAGCTTCATTATGTTCCTTCATTTCTCAGATGGCCACTGGAGGGCGTCACATATACTCCTCAAAATCATTTCAGTCCTCTTAGGTAAATTTGCTCAAGTAAAGAGCAGAAAGTGTTTCCAAATTCTCTGACCAAAGAGAGAAAAAGCAAAAGGCAAAGATTAAAATAAATATTGTCCACTTAACTGATAATGCAATGACTGTTTATGATTGTGAATCGACTGTCTATTATGTTACTGCTTTTGTAAAGCGTCCTTGAGCTATATATATTAAACATATTATTATTATTTAATAGATGAAGGACTAGTAAAATGACATGATTCCCTGGTGGACGCACAGAAAACCAGCTCTTGTTTCTTAAATGATCAGACTGGAGTGTGAACAAAAGTGACTGATGTCGATTCATTTACTTCTTTTCAAACTAAATGTCTCTAAAGAGGCTGTTAATGACATCCGGTCCGATGTCCTGTCAGCTGTTTTTGAATTCCTTCTGAAATCACCTATTAGCTTTCTTTTAAATGCATTAGTTAACTGAGCATTCAGACAGATTTAAGCACATTTTTCTTGTTTCTCCTCTACCTTTGACCAGCTATCTATTGCTTCATTTTGAGCTTCCTCCTTGTACTTTAAAGTTTTGCTTGCTCTTCACGGCCCATTTAAAAAATGCTGGCCTCAGTTTGTGGACACAATAGTGTTTGGAAACCCGCAGAGAGAATCTGAATAGTTTCAGTTTAAGAGTTTAAGTTTCCATCACTATTATGCCCTTTACCTGTTTATGTAAAGTGAATTACTACTCATGAACACACAAAAAGAGAAAGAAGCTAAGAGAATCCTATTCATATTAAGACTGACACGATGTCATTATTAATAAATAAAAAACAGCATTGCTTTATAACTTTTATTCCTATCTTTCTAAGGCCTTTGTTCCTCCTGTAAACGGTCTAAAACCAGCTGTCGAAACCGGATCCTTGTTTACTGTACACAGACTAGACTTCATTTCAGAGTCTTTTTCTTTAATTTTTAAGAATGAAACAAAAATCCTTTGCTGAAAATAACTGATTTACAACTCAAACAGCAGTTTGACATTTTATGCTATAGCTAGATTTTATTTTAGAGGAACTTTCTTGATGAATTCACAACAGATGAAGAGTAGAATAAAATTAGAAAATCTGAATTAATAGCAGGTCTTTGATAAAGTGCTGAGGTTTAATCACTGTAAATATATATGCACACACACATCTTTGAGTAATCATTGTATCTTCAGTGTCCAGATTGTATTTTATCAACAGTATGTTCAACATAATGGTGGTAGTTCTGTAGCCATATCTCCACAGACTTCCTTGTCATTTGAAGCTTTTCAGCCTGAGAGAGCTCTGGAAATGTAAATGTGAGCACAGAACAAATTACATTTGATTATGAAGTACACAAATGTACATGTACATGTCTCTTCTATTATGCTGGTTTGACAAATATGCTTTAATGTGTCTAGTAATTGACTCACCTAATGATGATTTAATGTCCAGCAAACTTTCCCGGACGCCTTCTATGATTATGCTTTCCCATCTGCTGAACTCTCTCTCCAGAAGTGTTTTAATCGGCTCAGGAACTGAAGGAAAATGTTCACACAACACACTGTTAGAGATGAGGATCCTCCCAAAGATAATCTGAACCCTGTGAACATCATTCTTCAGACTCCATACTGTACAACCACTGATCCTTTACTGCACATTTGCCTACATTTATTAGACATATTTTATCTTATTTGATTAGTTTTAGCCGTCAATAAGTGTGTGTAACTCTCAACTCTGTTTAATGGTTTTAAGAATGTTTGCAGCCAAGATTTTTTAGTGTACATAATTCTTTTAAAACATACATCAACTTACTGTTCTCCTGTTGAGGTGGAATGATCGCTTCTTTTTTATTAGGAGGCTCATCCTGAACTACAAATGAAACAAAATGTTGAACATAAATCAGAGAAACATCTTCAGAAATTATATCTGAGAACACAAAAGTGAGTAAAACCTTACAGTTAAGAGGACAACTCATGCTGCCACATTCATCAAGGTTTAGACGTTCTTCCATGATATCCATGCATACTTTTTCTATCTTTTCCCTTATATCTTCAGCTTTTCTCTTAAAGCCCTCATCCAGAAATTGGCAGACATCCTTCAGTTTGATCTCTGTGTTCAGATCCTCATGTTTGTCAGTTTTCTGAAGGCTTTTCTCTGGATCACTGTTTTCTTGTGTTTTGAAATGGAACAGACTGTTTTCTGCCGCCATCTCATCGATCTTCTGGAGCAGCTCTGTGACTTGAGCTCTGTTCTTCTTGTCTGTGTTGTCAAAGATGTGATATCTGTTCCTGCATTTCTCAATCAGCCACTGGAGGGCGTCACCTTCACTCTCAATGTGCTGCTCGATTGATATGTCTTTAAACCTGTCGCCCCATGTGAACAGAACTATGGTGTGTCTCCAGACGTCTTCTCCTAATATAGACATGTTTTCCTCAACGATTCTCTTTTGTTCTTCCTGAAATGATGTATCTACTGGAATCACGAGCAGCATGGCGTGAGGGAATTTCTTACACTCTGAAACATTTTCTAGGACTGCAGATCTAATAAAGTCTGGGTTGAGTTCTGATGCAAAATACTTCCACCATCCTGGAGTGTCCAAAACGGTCATCTTCCTTCCGTCTACGTCTCTGAAACCTCTCGTTCCCTTTCCGGTTCTTCCTCCTATGTCAAATTCGTCCCGGTTCAAGATGGTGTTTCCAGCTGAGCTCTTTCCAGAAAGGATCCATCCCAGCAAAACAACTCTGATCTCCTCAAGACGACGTACATATGCTGTAATGAAAAGACAAAACTAAAGGATCAAACCTCTGGCTTTCAAGGCTGTAATCATGTCTTGAACATTTAAATCTTTTAATTAAATAATTAAATGATTTAAATGGATTAAAAAAAAAAAAGAAATAAGAACAATAATAAAAAAAAGTTGTCAATTTTACCTGTTTTTTTTTTTTTTTTAAATATCCATGCATTTATTCTTTAGTATGTTTAATATTTCGAAAATGCAATATGGCTAATGTTCTGGCAAGGTTCTCTCAAAGTTATGAACAAACGTTCTTCCAGTAACATTAATAGAACGTTCTACAAAGTTGTCTGGACTTTAACAATGTATGTATACATCATTTATGGAATGTTTTTCTCTGAAACGTTTCAGTTGGACATTCATGTAACATTTTTAATTGTTACTATTTGTTTCAAAAGTAACATTCCCACAATGTTTGCAAAATGATCCCTTAGAATCCCTAGAATGTCCCCTTGATGTTCGCATAACCAATAAATAAATATTTTTTAACATTTGAATGTATTACATGTATTAATTGCTTTTTTATTGGGTCATTCCATGTCAAATCAACCAAATTTTACTAACTTCCCCGGCTCAAATTTTTGATTTTGTTAATATTTTTTATGAAGAAAAACAAACATAAATAGTGATGAAAGCCAAAGTATTAAATGTCACAGATGTATAATCACTGAGTAATCCACTATTTTGTAGACGAAGGTCAAAATGATCATTTTCACTTGAGATCTGCAGCCAGTTTACAGGGGTGTAAAAGTGACTTTAGAAAGGCAGCATCATTATTTTATTTTTACACTGAGATTTGTAGGTCTGTTAGTAAAATCTGTTGACTTTAGCAATTTTTGTTTCATTATATGCCGATGGTGACAATTCAAAAATTGCCCCATGTTTATGTTTTTTGCCTCAAGTTTGCATGACTGTAACTCAATAAGATATTTTATTATCCTTTTATATTTTGGTTTTTAATAAAATAATCTTTTGGTATCTTCATTTTAAAGGCCCTCCATGGTTCAATCCCAGAGATATGGAGATCTTAATGTGGCTCCATGAGTAAATTGGACACATTTTCAGTGGTCAAAAACCAAATGTGGGTCACTTTGCATACAGCTTTTTCTTTTAAAGAGGAATATCTGAACAATAAAAAATGTTGAAACTAGAAATGTATCTAGTGTTTTTCTATCAGCTCAATTGCATAGAACAATTCTTCATTTTCAAGGCTCTATAAGGCTCAATACCATAGGTATGGGGATCTTAATGCAGCTCCATGTTCAATTTGTTGAATTTTATCCATTTTCAGTGATCGAAAACCAAATGTGGTTCACTTTGCACAGAGCTGAACTTATTGAATTTAAAGGGGAATGTCTGAAGAATAAATAATGTTCAAACTAGAAATGTATCATGTTTCCCTCTTTCAATACAATTGCATACAACATAAAAAGAACTTTGATGTGAGTATATCGTTCAGTCTCTTTTGATGGCTGCAGTTCACTTAATGGCCACCGGTGTAGCTAACACAGGTTTCTGAATTCTAAATATAGACCCTTTAAAATGTTTTAAACATTCAGGGAACATTCAGAAATAACTTTCATAACATAAATGTAAAACGTTTTTAGAACATACTTTTGTTTCTTGTCAAATTCAGTTATTAATTACTTAAATCAAGCAAATGATTCAGTCTTTACTTTCAATTCAAAAAGGAAAAATAAGTTTGCAACGTACCTTTTTCTTGAACTATAGACCGTTGCTTCTGTACTCTGGATTTTCTAGAACTTGCTCTTGTCTGAATTTCCTCCCACTCTTCATTGACCTCCTTTACTTTTTCCAGGTCAATGTCAAAGTGCTTGCCGTTATTCTTCTCGACAATTCCTTCAATTTTCTTGAGCAGCTCTGTGACTTGGGTTCGGTCATGATGGTTTGAATTATTAAAAACGTGATATCTGTTTTCACATTTTTCAACAAGTTGCTTGAGCGCTGACCACGATTCATGAATATGTTGCTTTACGTGTTCTTGTTTAATTAAATCCCCTCTTGTGAAGATTACGAGGGTGCGAGTCCAGACATTCGGACCCAACAGCTCCACATACTCCTCCAAAAACTTCCTATCAGTGTCGGTAAACGTGCAATCGGCCTGAATCACAATCATGACAGCGTGAGGTCCAGGTGAAGTCAGGGACATCCTGCGAACCAACTGCTGTTTGGAGATGTTTGATAAATCATTCAGACTGAACGTTTTCCACCAGCCGGGAGTCTCAACCAGACTGACTCTCCTGCCATCAATAAATCCCTCTCTCTTCACATTATCTGCGGATCCTTTAGCTTCTGTTTCACTGGTTTCCAGTATAGTGTTGATCACCGACGTCTTCCCAGAATGACACTTTCCAATCAGCACCGCTCTCACGTCTTGAGTCAAAACAAGAAGAAAAGCCAATAATATCAAATCATTCATTTAATGCCCATTTCACAATATAATACAAGAGAAGTAAACTGACCATAAATAATTCAGGTTGATTGGGGCACTTTTTCCAGTCATCTCAATGACAAAATGCATCCCAAAATTCACTCTATTTACCTTTGATGATATGCAAATATACTCACCCATTTGTTTGTTTCCTTGATGTTTGGACATTCTCACACTTCTGTGTCCAGATTTATGAAAGAATATAAAACGAGAATATGAAAAACAGGTAGAAAAAGATGAAAATTAAGAAAATCTATTAAAGAAATAAAAAATAAGAATAAGACACTAAATTAAGAGTACAAAGGAACAGAAATAAGTTAATTTTAAGAAATGAAAACTGAAGAAATTAAAAAAAATATTTGTCTGATTTATGTATGTAATCAGACTGTATAACATCCTACCTGTGACTTTGTGTGATTATCAAATCTCCTAAAGCGTTGGTTTCTGTTTAAGGTCAGTGTGGGTGATCTTATAAGCTTGCAGATGGATCATGTTTCCAGAAACAGTGAAAAGGTGTGGTTAGGGGAGAAATAGCAGCATAAATAGTGGTTAAGGCTAATACAGGTGCTGGTCATATAATTAGAATATCATCAAAAAGTTGATTTATTTCAGTAATTCCATTCAAAAAGTGAAACTTGTATATTATATTCATTCATTACACACAGACTGATATATTTCAAATGTTTATTTCTTTTCATTTTGATGATTATAACTGACAACTAAGGAAAATCCCAAATTCAGGATCTCAGAAAATTAGAATATTACTGCAGCAATGCGGCGTGGCATGGAGTCGATCAGTCTGTGGCACTGCTCAGCTGTTATAAGAGCCCAGGTTGCTCTGATAGTGGCCTTCAGCTCTTCTGCATTGTTGGGTCTGGCATATCGCATCTTCCTCTTCACAATACCCCATAGATTTTCTATGGGGTTAAGGTCAGGCGAGTTTGCTGGCCAATTAAGAACAGGGATACCATGGTCCTTAAACCAGGTACTGGTAGCTTTGGCACTGTGTGCAGGTGCCAAGTCCTGTTGGAAAATGAAATCTGCATCTCCATAAAGTTGGTCAGCAGCAGGAAGCATGAAGTGCTCTAAAACTTCCTGGTATACGGCTGCGTTGACCTTGGACCTCAGGAAACACAGTGGACCAACACCAGCAGATGACATGGCACCCCAAACCATCACTGACTGTGGAAACTTTACACTGGACCTCAAGCAACGTGGATTTTGTGCCTCTGCTCTCTTCCTCCAGACTCTGGGTGTCACGGTTCATGGGTTCACTGACTCATTCTCGCTCTGTCTGCGTGTGAATGTGTGTTGTGTTTTGGTGCTGTCAGTGTCAGTTAGTCATTAGCGTTGCTATGGTGACTAACTGCGCTGATCATTCACAGGTGCGTCTCGTTATCTGTCCTATATGTAGTCGTCTGTTTGCTGTGTTCTTTGTCAGATCGTTCTTGTGTTCACTTTGTGGTCTCGTGTTCCCAGCAGTTCCTCCTTTGTTTCCTGTGTCCTGAGGGTTTGTTTGTTCGAGTAGGATTCTCGTCCAGCCGTGTTTCTCTGGACTGCCTTCTGCAAGTGTGGATTCTCATCCAGCCGTGTTTCTCTGGACTACCTTCTGCAAGTGTGGATTCTCATCCAGCCGTGTTTCTCTGGACTACCTTCTGCAAGTGTGGATTCTCATCCAGCCGTGTTTCTCTGGACTACCTTCTGCAAGTGTGGATTCCTGTCTGCTGCAGCCTTGTTGCCACTCTAAGCCTTTTGCATGTGTCTGACCTTCTTGCCTGTTTTGGTGGATTTAATAAACTGTTAACTCTCGCTATTGGATCCGGTGTTTATTCCCTGACATAACGATCTGACCCAACATGGATCCAGCGAGTGCTGCCGAACTACGAGAGATTCTTTCTAAGAGCGACGTTCGTTTTGATCGCCAGGATGAACAGATCATGGCCACGGGACGCGCTGTGCAGGCTTTGGTGGCGCAGGTCTCTGAATTGACCACACAATTGCAACAACTACGAACCGACTCTGCCCGCACTCCCACTGTGCCCAGCCCACCACCCGCGGTTCCGCCTGGTGACCACTCTGCTCGACCCACGGAGCCCCGATTGCCAGCACCGACAATCTATTCTGGTGAGCCACAATTATGTCGTTCCTTTCTGACTAAGTGTTCCTTGTTTTTCGCTCTCCAGCCGTCATCATTTCCCACAGAGGAGTCTAAAGTGGCATTTGTGGTAACATTGCTATCGGGACGAGCAGCGCTGTGGGGAACGGCAGTTTGGGAGCAAGATCATCCGTGTTGTGTATCATTTCAGTCGTTCAGTACGGAGCTCAAGAAGGTGTTTGACCGCTCGGTCTCTGGGAGAGAGGCGGCGCGAGTTTTGGTGAATCTCCGTCAAGGAGAAAGAACTGTTACGGACTATTCCATCGAATTCCGAACTTTGGCGGCGGAATGCAGCTGGAACGCGGAGGCACAGTGGGATATTTTTCTGCATGGGCTGGCCGACCGTATCCAGAATGAGATCTACGCGCTGGATTTGCCGACTACATTAGACGGATTGATTGATTTGGCGATCCGGGTGGATACGCGGCTGCAGCGTCGAGATCAACGTGCTAATTACAGTCGGATGGCTGTTGTGGAGAGAGATTATTCCAGCGCGGCTGTGGATACGGTCGGTCCCTCGTTCGATCCTGAGCCCATGCAGGTGGGCAGAGCTCGGTTATCTCGGGAGGAGAGGGAGCGACGACGAGTTCAGGGACTTTGTCTCTATTGTGGTGCAGCAGGACATTTTGCTGTTAAGTGTCCAGTAAAAGAAAAGGCCCGTCAGTAGATGCGAGGTTACTGGCGGGTGGCATTGCCTTCAAGAAATCCTCTCTCGCTGCGACTCTCCTCCCAGTTAGACTGCAGTGGACTGGTGGTAGCTATCGCTGTGAAGCCCTCGTGGACTCTGGTGCCGAGGGAAATTTCATGGACATTAGCTTTGCTCACAAGCTCAACATTCCTGTGAAGTCTCTGGCTCATCCTATATCTGTCAATGCACTAGGTGGACAGCTGCTGTCGTCTATCACTCATTCCACGGGGCTGGTGAGTCTCACTACATCAGGCAACCACACGGAGAGAATTACATTCTATCTCACTGACACAGCCTTGGTTCCAGTGGTGCTGGGGCATCCTTGGCTAACACTCCATAACCCTCACATTAATTGGAGTCAGAGAACGGTCTTGGCGTGGGATGAGAAATGTCATGCATCGTGTTTGGTGTCTGCTTGTTCCCCTGTTTCTTGTTCTTTGTTGCAGGATGAGTTGGTGAACCTGTCTAACGTGCCCGAGGAGTATCTAGACCTGAAGGGAGTGTTCAGTAAGTCCCGGGCTGCTTCTCTTCCTCCGCATCGTCCCTATGACTGTGCTATAGACTTATTACCAGGTACGTCTCCGCCTAAGGGCAGGTTATACTCGCTTTCTGCTCCAGAAAGGGAGGCCATGGAGAAATATATTTCTGATTCTCTGGCAGCCGGGCTCATCCGTCCTTCCTCTTCTCCCGCTGGGGCAGGTTTTTTTTTTGTGGGGAAGAAGGATGGTTCCCTGCGACCGTGTATTGATTACCGAGGGCTGAACAACATCACGGTAAAGAACACCTATCCCTTGCCGTTGATGTCTTCAGCCTTCGAGCGGTTGCAGGGAGCGTCCATCTTCACTAAATTGGATTTGCGCAATGCCTATCATTTGGTCCGCATAAGAGAGGGGGATGAGTGGAAGACTGCGTTTAATACCCCCAGGGGGCACTTTGAATACCTTGTTATGCCCTTTGGGCTATCCAACTCCCCCGCGGTTTTCCAAGCGCTCGTTAATGACGTGCTGAGAGACATGGTCGATCTATTCATATATGTCTACCTGGACGACATATTGATATTTTCCTCTTCTCTCCAGGAACACGTTCAGCACGTCAGGCGGGTGCTCCAAAGGCTGCTCGAGAATGGGCTTTTTGTCAAGGCGGAGAAGTGCACATTCCATGCACAGTCGGTTCCGTTTTTGGGGTACATCATTTCGTCCGAGGGAACACGCATGGATCCCGATAAGGTTAGAGCTGTGGTGGATTGGCCAACCCCAGATTCCCGCAAGGCCCTGCTGAGGTTTCTGGGGTTTGCCAATTTCTACCGGCGTTTTATTCGCAACTACAGCCAACTAGCCGCTCCTCTGACCGCCTTGACCTCCACCAAGGTGACGTTCAGGTGGTCTAGTGCAGCTGAAGCTGCATTTACCAACCTCAAGAGCCGCTTTGTTTCAGCTCCCATTCTCATTGCCCCTGATCCTACACGTCAGTTTGTGGTGGAGGTCGATGCTTCAGAGGTGGGGGTAGGTGCGGTTCTCTCCCAGCGCTCTTCCTCGGACGACAAGATGCATCCTTGCGCGTTTTTTTCTCATAGACTGTCGTCCGCTGAACGTAACTATGACATTGGTAACAGAGAGTTGCTGGCAGTCAAGTTAGCATTGGAAGAGTGGCGTCATTGGTTAGAGGGTTCGGGGGTACCCTTTGTCGTCTGGACCGACCATAAGAATCTCGAGTACATCAGATCTGCCAAACGACTCAACTCCAGGCAGGCTCGGTGGGCACTTTTTTTCGGTCGTTTTGATTTTTCCCTTTCCTACCGTCCGGGGTCCAAGAACATCAAACCCGATGCCTTGTCTCGCATTTTTGACCATTCCGAACAACCGTCTACTCCCGAGTGCATTATACCTGAGAGACTGGTTGTCTCCTCGCTCGTATGGGAGATCGAGTCGAAGGTCCGCACAGCCTTAGAAGGGGTAACGCCTCCGTCCGGTTGTCCACCGAGTCGTTTATTTGTGCCGGAGGGGTTACGGTCTGACGTCATTCGGTGGGGTCATTGTTCCAACGTGGCGTGTCATCCAGGAGTGAATCGTACCAGTTTTCTAGTTAAACAGCGATTTTGGTGGCGCTCCATGGCTCGTGACATCCGAGATTTTGTTTTGGCCTGCTCAGTTTGTGCTCGGTTTAAGACTTCCAATCGTAACCCGGAGGGGTTGCTTCAACCGCTGTCTGTCCCTTCGAGACCCTGGTCCCACGTTGCGCTCGATTTCGTCACTGCCCTCCCGCCATCCCAGGGCAATACAGTCGTTTTGACTGTAGTGGACCGGTTTTCGAAGGCGGCCCATTTTATTCCCTTGCCCAAATTACCATCTGCCAAGGAGACAGCGGTTACTGTCGTTGATCACGTCTTTCGCATTCATGGCCTCCCGATGGACGTGGTTTCTGACAGGGGGCCCCAATTCGTATCCAAATTTTGGAGAGAGTTTTGTCGTTTGTTGGGTGCGAGTGTCAGTCTGTCTTCTGGTTTTCATCCTCAGAGTAACGGCCAAACTGAGCGGGCCAACCAGGACCTTGAGCGAGTGTTGCGATGTTTGGTGTCACAGAATCCTTCCTCCTGGAGCCAGCAACTTTCATGGGTTGAGTACGCACATAACTCGTTACCAGTGTCATCCACAGGCCTTTCTCCATTTGAGTCTAGCTTAGGTTACCAGCCACCTGTGTTTCCTAGTCTGGAGTCCGAAGTCGCGGTCCCCTCTGCTCACGCCTTCGTCCAGAGGTGCCGTCTCACTTGGAGAAGAGCCCGCGAGACTCTCCTCCGAGTGAGAGAGCGCACTAAGGCTCAGGCCGATCGCCACCGGTCGAAGCCTCCCGTCTACGTCGTGGGTCAAAAAGTGTGGCTTTCTTCTAAGAATATTCCACTCCGCTCCGTTTGTAATAAATTAGCTCCCAAATTTATCGGCCCATTTACTGTCACTAAGATTCTTAGTCCAGTGGCAGTCCGCCTCAAACTTCCTCCGGCGTACAGGAGAATTCACCCCGCTTTTCATGTCTCTAAAATAAAGCCTGTTTTTCATTCCACCATTAATCCGCCTTCTCCGGTTCCCCCCCCGCCGCGCCTCGTAGATGGGGAACCAGTCTATTCGGTTAAACGTATTCGGGACTCGAGACGGAGGGGACGCGGATTTCAGTACTTGGTGGACTGGGAAGGTTACGGTCCAGAGGAGAGAAGTTGGGTTCCGGCTAGGGACATTCTGGATCACTCCCTTATCGATGATTACAATCGACAGGTAAGTGCTCCTGGTTGCGCCAGGAGGCGCTCGTAGGAGGAGGGGTACTGTCACGGTTCATGGGTTCACTGACTCATTCTCGCTCTGTCTGCGTGTGAATGTGTGTTGTGTTTTGGTGCTGTCAGTGTCAGTTAGTCATTAGCGTTGCTATGGTGACTAACTGCGCTGATCATTCACAGGTGCGTCTCGTTATCTGTCCTATATGTAGTCGTCTGTTTGCTGTGTTCTTTGTCAGATCGTTCTTGTGTTCACTTTGTGGTCTCGTGTTCCCAGCAGTTCCTCCTTTGTTTCCTGTGTCCTGAGGGTTTGTTTGTTCGAGTAGGATTCTCGTCCAGCCGTGTTTCTCTGGACTGCCTTCTGCAAGTGTGGATTCTCATCCAGCCGTGTTTCTCTGGACTACCTTCTGCAAGTGTGGATTCTCATCCAGCCGTGTTTCTCTGGACTACCTTCTGCAAGTGTGGATTCCTGTCTGCTGCAGCCTTGTTGCCACTCTAAGCCTTTTGCATGTGTCTGACCTTCTTGCCTGTTTTGGTGGATTTAATAAACTGTTAACTCTCGCTATTGGATCCGGTGTTTATTCCCTGACACTGGGACCCTGATTTCCAAAGGAAATGCAAAATTTACTTTCATCAGAGAACATAACTTTGGACCACTCAGCAGCAGTCCAGTCCTTTTTGTCTTTAGCCCAGGCGAGACGCTTCTGACGCTGTCTGTTGTTCAACAGTGGCTTGACACAAGGAATGCGACAGCTGAAACCCATGTCTTGCATCCGTCTGTGCGTAGTGGTTCTTGAAGCACTGACTCCAGCTGCAGTCCACTCTTTGTGAATCTCCCCCACATTTTTGAATGGGTTTTGTTTCACAATCCAGGGTGCGGTTATCCCTATTGCTTGTACACTTTTTTCTACCACATCTTTTCCTTCCCTTCGCCTCTCTATTAATGTGCTTGGACACAGAGCTCTGTGAACAGCCAGCCTCTTTTGCAATGACCTTTTGTGTCTTGCCCTCCTTGTGCAAGGTGTCAATGGCCGTCTTTTGGACAACTGTCAAGTCAGCAGTCTTCCCCATGATTGTGTAGCCTACAGAACTAGACTGAGAGACCATTTAAAGGCCTTTGCAGGTGTTTTGAGTTAATTAGCTGATTAGAGTGTGGCACCAGGTGTCTTCAATATTGAACCTTTTCACAATATTCTAATTTTCTGAGATACTGAATTTGGGATTTTCCTTAGATGTCAGTTATAATCATCAAAATTAAAAGAAATAAACATTTGAAATATATCAGTCTGTGTGTAATGAATGAATATAATATACAAGTTTCACTTTTTGAGTGGAATTAGTGAAATAAATCAACTTTTTGATGATATTTTAATTATATGACCAGCACCTGTAGACCCTTTAAATTCGAGTGACTTTATTACTCTAGAAAGTCATGCTATAACTGAAACCGGAGACTGAAAAGCAGGTAAATGTCTGATTCTCGATGTACATCATGACGTTACTTTAAGAACCGATTGAACCAAAAGCTGCTGGTATTTAGTGAGAGCTGAAATTACATGACCAACTGCAAGTCCATTTCTATAGCACTTTATACAGATTTCTTTCAAAACAGCTATAATAGTTATTCACAATAAGTTAAATAATAGAATCAGTGATGCAAACTTTCAATAAAATATGAGACAAATACAAATTCTGCTCTAAAAAAAGACAATAGTGTCATTATTCAGTTCAGTTTAATAATAGTGCAAAATTAATCAATTATGAAACAACATCGAATCAGCTATAAGCAGCTCTGTAGAAAACAGTGATGTCATCATCCAGCTCAGTTCAGTTCAAGCACAAAGGGTGGTGTGTATTCAACCAATTTGCACATGATGCTCTTAGCAGAATTATTCTTAGTAAAGCACCTGAAAGGAAAGGAAATATACAGAGAAAACACAAAACAAATTGATAAAAAAAAATTCTGCATAATTTTTTCTGCATTCATGAACGATCACTACTACTCACGTGCCACAGGTTCTTCATGTGGTTTCGCTTCTCTGCATTGGTCGTTGAATAATTTCATCTTCTTTTTAAAAGGATATCATGGCACAAAACATTAGCCTACTCTTTTCATCGCCACAGCAGAGGAACCAGAACAAAGAGTAAAACAGTTAATCCTAAAAATAATATACAATATATAATATTACAGGTACAGTAAGTGAATTCTGAGAAACGCTGTTGATCTAACCGACCACCAAAACACACTTGTAGCCAATCAGCAGTAAGGGGCGTGTCCACTAATTAGGGGGAGGTGCCTGTGTTGCACAGCATTTTCATGAATTTGGGGGCGGAGCTATCAAGATCCGTTTGGATAGGGGCGTGTTTGTTTTGGTGATTTCAAATATCAACAGCGTTTCTCAGAAATTGCTTACTGCACCTTTAATTCATTGACATGTATTGGGCTAATTAGTGAAGACTTTAAAACCATCAGTTTGTCCTTCTTCTAGAAAAGAGATTGTGTGAGAGTGAAATATTGTATGTGTGAAAGAATATAAAGCAATTGTGATTATTGAGTGAGTTTGTATTTGGGGATTTTTGTGTTAAGAAAAGAAAGACAAATCAATCAATCTTTATTACAGACTTAAGGTCCAAAATTAAAAGAAAAGAAAAAAAGACAATAGGACAACATATACAGCCCACAGCATCTACTATACACAAAGAGTTACAAAATACAACAATAACATAACATAACATAACCCTTGAGGACTTCTAATGGATTTGGCGTTGCTTTCATTCCAGTCAGAAAGGGAGAAAGACTTTCCCTTTTTCTTTTACTGGATTTTTTTTCTTTTTGTTGAGAACATTAGATGTCTTTCTCTGTGACGTGAGCTTCATTATGTTCCTTCATTTCTCAGATGGCCACTGGAGGGCGTCACATATACTCCTCAAAATCATTTCAGTCCTCTTAGGTAAATTTGCTCAAGTAAAGAGCAGAAAGTGTTTCCAAATTCTCTGACCAAAGAGAGAAAAAGCAAAAGGCAAAGATTAAAATAAATATTGTCCACTTAACTGATTATGCAATGACTGTTTATGATTGTGAATCGACTGTCTATTATGTTACTGCTTTTGTAAAGCGTCCTATATATTAAACATATTATTATTATTATTTAATAGATGAAGGACTAGTAAAATGACATGATTCATTTCATTTTGAGCTTCCTCCTTGTACTTTAAAGTTTTGCTTGCTCTTCACGGCCCATTTAAAAAATGCTGGCCTCAGTTTGTGGACACAATAATGTTCAGAAACCCGCAGAGAGAATCTGAATAGTTTCAGTTTAAGAGTTTAAGTTTCCATCACTATTATGCCCTTTACCTGTTTATGTAAAGTGAATTACTACTCATGAACACACAAAAAGAGAAAGAAGCTAAGAGAATCCTATTCATATTAAGACTGACACGATGTCATTAATTAATAAATAAAAAACAGCATTGCTTTATAAGTTTTTTTGGCCTATACTTTTATTCCTATCTTTCTAAGGCCTTTGTTCCTCCTGTAAACGGTCTAAAACCAGCTGTCGAAACCGGATCCTTGTTTACTGTACACAGACTAGACTTCATTTCAGAGTCTTTTTCTTTAATTTTTAAGAATGAAACAAAAATCCTTTGCTGAAAATAGTTGATTTACAACTCAAACAGCAGTTTGACATTTTATGCTATAGCTAGATTTTATTTTAGAGGAACTTTCTTGATGAATTCACAACAGATGAAGAGTAGAATAAAATTAGAAAATCTGAATTAATAGCAGGTTGTAACACAGTTCGTATATACGGGAAGAAGGAGGCGGGAACCGGCGAACGTTCAACACAAATTTAATATATAAAATAAACAAATACAAAACGAAAGTAATGCCGGCAGACCCTCACGGCCGTCTGCCGGCCACACAAACATAAAAAAACCATAAAATAAAGTCCAGGCCTGGTCCTCTCTCGTCTTTCACTGTCGTCGCTCCCCTTTTATGCTTCCGGAGCTCCTCCGTGAGAGATTCGAGGCCGGTCGACTGTCGTGCCGTTCCCTCACGGCTCTCGCCCGCCCTGCTCGTCACACAGGTCTTTGATAAAGTGCTGAGGTTTAATCACTGTAAATATATATGCACACACACATCTTTGAGTAATCATTGTATCTTCAGTGTCCAGATTGTATTTTATCAACAGTATGTTCAACATAATGGTGGTAGTTCTGTAGCCATATCTCCACAGACTTCCTTGTCATTTGAAGCTTTTCAGCCTGAGAGAGCTCTGGAAATGTAAATGTGAGCACAGAACAAATTACATTTAATTATGAAGTACACAAATGTACATGTAAATGTCTCTTCTATTATGCTGGTTTGACAAATATGCTTTAATGTGTCTAGTAATTGACTCACCAAATGATGATTTAATGTCCAGCAAACTTTCCCGGACGCCTTCTATGATTATGCTTTCCCATCTGCTGAACTCTCTCTCCAGAAGTGTTTTAATCGGCTCAGGAACTGAAGGAAAATGTTCACACAACACACTGTTAGAGATGAGGATCCTCCCAAAGATAATCTGAACATCATTCTTCAGACTCTATACTGTACAAACACTGATCCTTTACTGCATATATGCCTACATTTATTAGACATATTTTATCTTATTTGATTAGTTTTAGAAATCAATAAGGGTGTGTAACTCTCAACTCTGTTTAATGGTTTTAAGAATGTTTGCATCCATTCACAAGATCTGGTGTTTTTAGTGTACATAATTCTTTTAAAACACACACTACCAGTCAAAAGTTTGGAATCGGTAAGATTTTTAATGTTTTTAAAAGAAGTTTGGTCTGCTCACCAAGGCTGCATTTATTTAATTAAACAGTAATATTGTGAAATATTATTTAAATTTAAAATAACTGTTTTCTGTTTGAATATATTTTATAAAGTAATTTATTCCTGTGATCAAAGCTGAATTTTCAGCATCATTACTCCAGTCTTCAGTGTCACATGATCCTTCAGAAATCATTCTAATATGATGATCTGCTGCTCAAGAAACATTTATGATTATTTTTTTCAGGATTCCTTGATGAATAGAAAGTTCAGAAGAACAGCATTTATCTGAAATACAAAGCTTTTGTAACATTATAAATGTCTTTACTGTCACTTTTGATCGATTTAATGCATCCTTGCTGAATAAAAGTATTAATTTCTTTAATTTCTTTTCAAAAAAATAAAAATAAAAATTCTTACTGACCCCAAACTTTTGAATGGTAGTGTATAATGTTACAAAAGCTTTGTGTTTCAGATAAATGCTGTTCTTTTGAACTTTCTATTCATCAAGGAATCCTGAAAAAGAAATATTGTACACAATAAATGTTTCTTGAGCACCGTGTCCAAACTTTTGACTGGTAGTGTACATCAACTTACTGTTCTCCTGTTGAGGTGGAATGATCACTTCTTTTTTATTAGGAGGCTCATCCTGAACTACAAATGAAACAAAATGTTGAACATAAATCAGAGAAACATCTTCAGAAATTATATCTGAGAACACAAAAGTGAGTAAAACCTTACAGTTAAGAGGAATTGAACATTCATGCTGTTACATTCATCAAGATTTAGACGTTCTTCCATGATATCTGTGCATACTTTTTCTATCCTTTTTTTTATCTCTTCAGTTTTTCTCTTAAAGCCCTCATCCAGAAATTGGCAGACATCCTTCAGTTTGATCTCTGTGTTCAGATCCTCATGTTTGTCAGTTCTCTGAAGGCTTTTCTCTGGATCACTGTTTTCTTGTGTTTTGAAATGGAACAGACTGTTTTCTGCCGCCATCTCATCGATCTTCTGGAGCAGCTCTGTGACTTGAGCTCTGTTCTTGTCTGTGTTGTCAAAGATGTGATATCTGTTCCTGCATTTCTCAATCAGCCACTGGAGGGCGTCACCTTCACTCTCAATGTGCTGCTCGACTGATATGTCTTTAAACCTGTCACCCCATGTGAACAGAACTATGGTGTGTCTCCAGACGTCTTCTCCTAATATAGACATGTTTTCCTCAACGATTCTCTTTTGTTCTTCCTGAAATGATGTATCTGCTGGAATCACGAGCAGCATGGCATGAGGGAATTTCTTACACTCTGAAACATTTTCTAAGATTGCAGTTCTAATAAAGTCTGGGTTGAGTTCTGATGCAAAATACTTCCACCATCCTGGAGTGTCCAAAACGGTCATCTTCCTTCCGTCTACGTCTCTGAAACCTCTCGTTCCCTTTCCGGTTCTTCCTCCTATGTCAAATTCGTCCCGGTTCAAGATGGTGTTTCCAGCTGAGCTCTTTCCAGAAAGGATCCATCCCAGCAAAACAACTCTGATCTCCTCAAGACGACGTACATATGCTGTAATGAAAAGATAAAACTAAAGGATCAAACCTCTGGCTTTCAAGGCTGTAACCATGTCTTGAACATTTAAAAAATAAAAAATAAAAGAAATGAGAATAATAATAAAAAAAATGATCAATTTTACCTGTTTGCACTTTTTTTTTTTTTAAATATCCATGCATTTATTCTTTAGTATGTTTAATATTTCGAAAATGCAATATGGCAAAATCCCAGCTATCAGGGAATGTTCTAAGAACTTTGGCTAATGTTCTGGCAAGGTTCTCTCAAAGTTATGAACAAACGTTCTTCCAGTAACATTAATAGAACGTTCTACAAAGTTGTCTGGACTTTAACAATGTATGTATACATCATTTATGGAATGTTTTTCTCTGAAACGTTTCAGTTGGACATTCATGTAACATTTTTAATTGTTACTACTGTACTTGTTTCAAAAGTAACATTCCCATAATGTTTGTAAAATGATCCCTTAGAATTTCTAGAATGTCCCCTTGAAGAAATAAATATTTTTTAACATTTTAAGGGGGTTTATGTTAGAATTTTCATGTATTAACTTTTTTTTATGAAGAAATTAAATGTAATCCACTATTTTGTAGACGAAGGTCAAAATGATCATTTTCACCTGAGATTTGGAGCCAGTTTACAGGGGTGTAAAAGTGACTTTAGAAAGATGGCAGCATCATTATTTTATTTTTTCACAGAGATTGGTAGGTCTGTTAGTGAAATTTGTTGACTTTAGCAACCTTTGTTTCATTATATGCCAACGGTGACAATTCAAAAATGGGGAAAAAGCACTTCCAGTGTTTTTTGCCCCAAGTTTGCATGCCTGTAACTCAATAAGTATTAAAGATATCTTAATATCCTTTTATATTTTGGTTTTTAATAAAATATTCTTTTGGTATTTTCATTTCAAAGGCCCTCAATGGTTCAATCCCAGAGATATGGAGATCTTAATGCAGCTCCATGAGTAAATTGCACACATTTTCAGTGGTCAAAAACCAAATGTGGGTCACTTTGCAAACAGCTGATACTTTTTTCTTTCAAAGAGGAATATCTGAATAATAAATAATGTTGAAAATAGAAATGTATCTCGTATTTTTCTATCAGCTCAGTTGCATAGAACATACTTGTCTGAGTGCTATAAATATTCCTTTTCCAAAGTTTGTGTGCCTGTAACTCTAAAAGTATTAAAGAAATCTCAATATGATTTTAGATGCTGGTTATTAAACTTTTCTTTTGAAATCTACATTTTCAAGGCTCTATACAATCCCATATATATGGGGATCGCAATGTGGCTCCATGTTGAATTTTAACCATTTTCAATGATCAAAAACCAAATGTGGTTCACTTTGCACACAGCTGATACTTACTGAATTTAAAGAGGAATTTCTGAAGAATAAATAATGTTCAAACTAGAAATGTTTCCCTCTAACAAAACAAATGCATACAACATAAAAAGAATTTTGCCGTGAGTATATCGTTCGGTCTCTTTTGATGGCTGCAGTTCACTTAACGCCCCCGGTGTCGCTAATAAGATGGGTTTCTGAATTCTAAACATATTTTTGTTATAAGTTGTGATGTTTATTGTCTCGTCAAATTCAGTTACTAATTACTTAAATCAAGCAAATGATTCAGTCTTTATTTTCAATTCAAAAAGGCAAAATAAGTTTGCAACGTACCTTTTTCTTGAACTATAGACCGTTGCTTCTGTACTCTGGATTTTCTAGAACTTGCTCTTGTCTGAATTTCCTCCCACTCTTCATTGACCTCCTTTACTTTTTCCAGGTCAATGTCAAAGTGCTTGCCGTTATTCTTCCCGACAATTCCTTCAATTTTCTTGAGCAGCTCTGTGACTTGGGTTCGGTCATGATGGTTTGAATTATTAAAAACGTGATATCTGTTTTCACATTTTTCAACAAGTTGCTTGAGCGCTGACCACGATTCATGAATATGTTGCTTTATGTGTTCTTGTTTAATTAAATCCCCTCTTGTGAAGATTACGAGGGTGCGAGTCCAGACATTCGGACCCAACAGCTCCACATACTCCTCCAAAAACTTCCTATCAGTGTCGGTAAACGTGCAATCGGCCTGAATCACAATCATGACAGCGTGAGGTCCAGGTGAAGTCAGGGACATCCTGCGAACCAACTGCTGTTTGGAGATGTTTGATAAATCATTCAGACTGAACGTTTTCCACCAGCCGGGAGTCTCAACCAGACTGACTCTCCTGCCATCAATAAATCCCTCTCTCTTCACATTATCTGCGGATCCTTTAGCTTCTGTTTCACTGGTTTCCAGTATAGTGTTGATCACCGACGTCTTCCCAGAATGACGCCTTCCAATCAGCACCGCTCTCCCGTCTTGAGAGTCAAAACAAGAAGAAAAGCCAATAATATCAAATCATTCATTTAATGCCCATTTCACAATATAATACAAGAGATGTAAACTGACCATAAATAATTCAGGTTGATTGGGGCACTTTTTCCAGTCATCTCAATGACAAAATGCATCACAAAATTCACTCTATTTACCTTTGATGATATGCAAATATACTCACCCATTTGTTTGTTTCCTTGATGTTTGGACATTCTCACATTTTTGTGTCTAGATTTATGAAAGAACATAAAACGAGAATATGAAAAACAGGTAGAACAAGATGAAAATTAAGAAAATCTATTAAAGAAATAAGACACTAAATAAAGACTACAAAGGAACAGAAATAAATTTTAAGAAATGAAAACTGAAGAAATTTTAAAAATATTTGTCTGATTTGTTTATGTATGTAATCAGATTGTATAACATCCTACCTGTGACTTTGTGTGATTATCAAATCTCCTAAAGCGTTGGTTTCTGTTTTTTAAGGTCAGTGTGGGTGATCTTATAAGCTTGCAGATGGATCATGTGTTCAGAAACAGTGAAAAGGTGTGGTTAGGGGGGAAATAGCAGCATAAACTGTTTTTTTATGACATTCTAAAGGCTAAAGTTTTAGTGACTTCTATTATACAACCTCTACGTGTGAAAGAGTGATTATTCTTTCCAAGTGAACTTATGTTTATTATAGTCAAAGTTCACATATGCAGGGTTATTTGGCCAAAAAAAAAAAAAAAAACATTATTTGAAAATGATTTTCCTTCAGAATAACTCAAAAGAGGTTAAAAAGGTGATATGTGTACAAACTAAATTGTTGTGGGGGGTCTGGGGGCATCCTCCCCCATTTGAACATTTTTGTGATTTTAACATTTACACAAACCGTTTTGATGTACTCTGACATGAAAATAAATGGAAAAAAGTAAAAAAAAAAAAAAAAAAAAGATTGGCACTAGGGCTGGGCATTGACACAAATTTCACAATTGGATTCGATTTCAATTCAGGAGCTTGCGATTTGATTTTAATTTGATTACCTTCGATTCAATATAGATTAATTTGGGGCCTATAAAGTACATGGCAAATTTCCTGAAAGAAAAAAATCTCTCTCAACTAATGCTGTAAACTATACAGGAGCAACAGCTCATCATTATATTATTAAAAGGTTAAAATTAATCAATTTGTCAGCTATATAAAGAACATGAAGTTTTAAAAATAACGTTATAATACATTTTTAATGACTTAATTATGTTTCTACTCGTTTTTTAGCCTATATAAACATTTAAATGGTGGCTGTCATAAAAAGGATTTATTCAAACATACATTCAATATTGAAGAACATGTTAAGTACAAATACAAGGGATATGCAATAGCCTATAGTGCATATATTTAGCAAAATGCTCCTCTCTAAGTTCATTTTTGAACGCTTTTCTGAGGTAAACGGGACGTTAAATGTGACAATTTTTAGAATGTATTATTATTATCTTTGATCGATTACACGAGACATGATACAAGATTCGTTAAGTTGTACTGTATCTTTCAACATACCTTCAGAGGTTCATTCATGTTTATTTCATGTTGTAACTAGTAAAGAGGAAGAATGAACCGATCTGCTTTAACTGATGGCGCCGTCACGCGCCACAGAACGCCAGGAAAGATCGCGACAGAGACGTGACGTCTATGATCTCACTCCAGTCTATGGGAAAGTAGCAGATTTTCGATTCTTGTGAGGTTTATTGCGATGCTTGCCTTAATTCAACTTCTTGCGTCGACTGCGCAGATATCAACAGCGCAACGGGGTTGTAGGTTGCCAGGTTGAGGTCACAAATGGGTTTGAATTTGTATGATTGCGCGAGTAGAATGTGTTTCATGCAAGACCTGGCAACCGGACAACCTTGGAATAATATATTTATGTGATTATTCCTATAACGAGGTTTGGGCCATTCAAATGACGGGAGTTTCCCGGGAGAAATGGCAAAACGGGAGGAGGGCGGCAGATGGGCGTGAAATACGTGAGACTCCCGGCAAAAACGGGAGTGTTGACAGGTATGTGGTCGGTTCATGTGCTCTTTGTGTGAACTGAAGCGCTAGCGATCGGTCACTCCACAGAGCGCCAAGAAAGATCGCGACAGCTTGTCCATGGTCTTAATTCAGTGTATGGGAAAGTAGTCAGTCACTCCTCGTGTTTGATGAATAACCGGTGAGCCAGTGGATAGCACAAAATTACATAAATCTCTAAAATTACTACACAGTAGGCTAATGTGTGTGTGAAGTGAATGAGTGAAAACTGAGCACATTGCAAATCAATGTTTGTCTCTCAGAAATAAGAGCTTTGTCAAAAGTAGGCTAATAAACATCAATAATATACTGCATCATAAACATTTTCTACTATTTGATATGTATTTAAGTGTTTTAAACCTTGCGAGATATGATAGACGATATGATATACAAATGGGTGAAACCTCTAATGAGCAGCGCGTTCGTAAATCAAATAGCCGCGTTTCTTTTGCGTCTCTCAGAAATTAGCTTTGTCAAAAGTAGGCAACTAAAAGACTACATACACACTTTCTACCATTTGATGTCTATTTAAATGTTTAAAACATTGTATGATAATCACGATGATAAATTAATGAGTGCAAACTGAAATGAAGTATGATATCAAGTCAAACGTAGGACTAGGTATATATTTTTTCCGCAGCCAAATGCCGCACACCGGAGATCCGGCACGGTGCCGGAAAACTTTAAGCCCTGTAGACTAGACTAGCGTTTCTTGGCTGGCCATACCCGCCCAGTTCCAGCGAGTCTCCCATTTCTGCCAGACCTCCACGCCGAGGTGGATAGGTCTTGGAAGAAACCATATTTGGCTCGCGTTCATCTCTTTCACCACGCGAATCACGCAAATGTGGAGGGTTTGCACGAGCACGAATATGTATCGATGCTTCCTATTGAGGATACGTTCATGAACTCTCTCAACTGGGAATACTTCGATATTGTTGAACACTCTGACCCTGCCATCTAAGCCATTAAAGATGATATCAAAGCTGAACGGCAGGGTGTATGCGGCTGTGGGTCAGACCGTTGGGCTCTGCTCACAATGGCAGTCATGCAGGCCTACCAGGCCGACCTGCTTAAGAACCTGGATGATGGCCAGGGTCTATCCCCTGAAGCGGTAACTGAGCTGCGCCGCACCACGGATCTCGCTCTCTGGGCCACCAAACAGACAGCAACAGCGATTGGTTGACCAGTAAGACAGTGACATCAGGTGTTCCTCCTCCCACTATTGACAGTCGTTCTGCTGAGGCCTCCACTCACTTAAGCTCCAGCTAGTCAGTGACATCAAGTGTTCGGCCCTCTTGAGGCTGCCCTGGTAAGCTGGCTTTCAGTTTGAGTCGGATTGGCCTCCTCTCACTATGGAGAGCTGTTCTTCTGAGGCCTCCGCTCGCTTGAGCTCCAGTTAGACAGGAACATCGAGTGTTCGGCCCTCTGTAGGTCACCTCGGTAAACTGTCTTTGAAGTTGAGCATGGTTGGCCTCCTCTCACTCTAGACAGTCGTTCTTCTGAGGTCACTGCTCACCTGGGCTCAAGTTGGTCAGTGATATCAAGTGTTCAGCCCTTGATAAACTGTCTTTGGATTGGAGTATGATGGGCCCTATTGGTCTTGGGCCCTATTTTAATTTAGCTCAGAGATGCTGACTTTGAGTCAGGCAGGGCTGAGCATGTCTTTTCAGCTCCCCTGGGGTCCTCAGGGGTTGAAGCAGATCCCCTGCTAGTATAGTGACAAGTTGAGGGAACTCACGTTTCTCTTTGCCCGTATTCCCTTAAAGGTAAGGCCTGTCAGTGAGAGTAGGTTTTCCTTGGATTGGGCTTCGGTTGTGGTCTTAGGGCATAGTGTCACTGACAGCTCCTTATATTGACCTGAGTGAGGGATTTGTCTCCACCATCGAATTCTGTTGATACTTCATGTGCTTGTCATAGCCATTTAGGCAGTTATTCCCTCAGCATGGCAGACTGGGTAATCATGGCTTCGGACACAGTCCGAGTTCCCATTCGAAAGGGAACGTCTCAGGTTACGCATGTAACCATGGTTCCCTGAGAAGGGGAATGAGACACTGTTTCTTGCTACCATACTTCAGGTATAACCTGGTCAAGTCCCATTCAGACAAAAATGCTGATACTCTAGTGTACTCTAGGTGCCCTTTTGTACTCACGCTCGCACTTGAGTGACGTCACGGGCTGTTGCAGGCCAATGTCATTGTCACATACTTCAGACATCGTCATGCCAAGGCATTCCCCAAAGTGTCTTTGGACGCCGTGTCTCGTTCCCCTTCTCAGGGAACCATGGTTACATGCGTAACCTGAGATGTTTTCTTAAACGTTTCAGTTGGACATTCATCTAACATTTTTAAATATTACTACTTGTTTCAGAACAATTAAAAAACTTTCAAAAGTAACATTCCCATAACGTTTGCAAACTGATCCCTTAGAATCCCTAGAATGTTCGCATAAAATAAATATTTTTTAACATTTGAAGAGGGTTTATGTCAGAATTCCATGTCAAATCAACCTAATTTTGGAAACTTCCCCAGCTCAAATTTTTGATTTTGTTAATATTTTTTCTGCAGAAAGACAAACATAAATGGGGATGAAGGCCAAAATGTCACAGAAGTATATTTACTGAGTAATCCACTATTTTGTAAAGGGGGTCAAAATGACAATTTTGTAGCCAAATTTGAGGGGTGTAAAATGACTTTAAAAAGATGGCAGCTTTATTATTTTTACACTGAGATTAGTAGATCTATTAGTAAAATCTGTTGACTTTAACAATCTTTGTTTCATTATATGCCAATGGTGACAGTTCAAAATTGGGAAAAATCCCAAGTTTGCATGCCTGTAACTCAAGAAATATTAAAGATATCTTAATATCCTTTTATATTTTGGGTTTTAACAAAAAATTCTGTTGGTATCCTTATTTTAAAGGCCCTCAATGGTTCAATCCCAGAGATATGGAAATCTTAATGCAGCTCAATGAGTAAATTGATAAATTGTGCACATTTTCAGTGATCGAAAACCAAATGTAGTTCACTTTGCACAGAGCTGAACTTATTGAATTTAAAGGGGAATGTCTGAAGAATAAATAATGTTCAAACTAGAAATGTATCATGTTTCCCTCTTTCAAAACAATTGCATACAACATAAAAAGAACTTTGCTGTGAGTATATCGTTCGGTCTCTTTTGATGGCTGCAGTTCACTTAATGGCCACCGGTGTAGCTAACACAGGTTTCTGAATTCTAAATATAGACCCTTTAAAATGTTTTAAACATTCAGGGAACATTCAGAAATAACTTTCATAACATAAATGTAAAAGGTTTTTAGAACATACTTTTGTTTCTTGTCAAATTCAGTTATTAATTACTTAAATCAAGCAAATGATTCAGTCTTTACTTTCAATTCAAAAAGGCAAAATAAGTTTGCAACGTACCTTTTTCTTGCACTATTGACCGTTGCTTCTGTACTCTGGATTTTCTAGAACTTGCTCTTGTCTTGAGGTCCGGGTGAAGTCAGGAACATCCTGCGAAACAACTGCTGTTTGGAGATGTTTGATAAATCATTCAGACTGAACGTTTTCCACCAGCCGGGAGTCTCAACCAGACTGACTCTCCTGCCATCAATAAATCCCTCTCTCTTCACATTATCTGCGGATCCTTTAGCTTCTGTTTCACTGGTTTCCAGTATAGTGTTGATCACCGACGTCTTCCCAGAATGACCCTTCCAATCATCACCGCTCTCACGTCTTGAGAGTCAAAACAGGAAGAAAAGCCAATAATATCAAATCATTCATTTAATGCCGATTTCACAATATAATACAAGAGATGTAAACTGACCATAAATAATTCAGGTTGATTGGGGCACTTTTTCCAGTCATCTCAATGACAAAATGCATCCCAAAATTCACTCTATTTACCTTTGATGATATGCAAATATACTCACCCATTTGTTTGTTTCCTTGATGTTTGGACATTCTCACATTTTTGTGTCCAGATTTATTAAAAAATATAAAATGAGAATATGAAAAACAGGTAGAACAAGATGAACATTAAGAAAATCTATTAAAGAAATAAGACACTAAATAAAGACTACAAAGGAACAGAAATAAATTTTAAGAAATGAAAACTGAATTTAAAAATTGTTTTTGTCTGATTTGTTTATGTATGTAAACAGACTGTATAACATCCTACCTGTGACTTTGTGTGATTATCAAATCTCCTAAAGCGTTGGTTTCTGTTGTTTAAGGTCAGTGTGGGTGATCTTATAAGCTTGCAGATGGATCATGTTTCCAGAAACAGTGAAAAGGCGTGGTTAGGGGGGAAATAGCAGCATAAATAATGGTTAAGGCTAATATAGTTTAGCACTTGAGGTGTGACAGCGTCCTCTTCTGGCCACATTAATTAAAAGAGGAAATCTTAATAAATCTCAATAAATAAGTAAAAATGTGATTATACTATGATTGTGTGTAAAATAAAAATAATATTTATTAATCTATTAGATTAAAATAAATGTTAAAATATTAAAATTAAATAAAAACGTTTAAAAGTGCATTACTATAGTGAGTAGGAAACAATATAATGTAACTTTTAGATTTACAAAATTTATTTTTGTAGTGTATAAATTGGGTGTTTATAAAATATTTTATGTGGGGGCCTGTGGCATCTAAAAGATTGAAAACAAACTGTTGTTTATTGGATTTTTTATGACATGCTAAAGGCTAAAGTTCTAGCGACTTTTATTATGTAACCATTAAGTGGGAAAGATTTAGAGAGTGATCATTCTTTCCAAGTGAACTTATGTTTATTATAGTCATAATAATGTAATCTATCATTTGTGACCTTTTTTGTGCACTCGACTAATTACAAACAACGTAATTCAATACATTTTGTAAATGTAATGTAACTTCTATTTTGTGGAAGAACACTGTTTTGGTTGTGCTTCGGCTCTGCGCGGATGAATACGATTATCCTTCTGCTCATAAAACATTCACTACTAAGCTTAAGAGATATAAACAGTTTGGATGGAAAGGATCTGAAGCTGACTAGCTGAAGATGTTACTGTAGCCCATTAATAGACATGGTACTTCCATGAAAATAAACTCCAGCACAGAACTACAACAACCATAATGAAATGAGCTTCACAATAGATAATGCTTTACAGTGAACTCTGTTAGAAAGATACATACGGCAATTTATCTGTTCAATAAAACACCTTACTCACCTGTTGAGTAATAAAAACACCATCTCCGCGTTACTTTAACAATATTTCAGATCCCTCAGTTCTCACCATCTCTCCAAAGTTGATTCTGGTTTTATTACGAGCTCTGTCGCTTCTCTTTTTGCCAGCAGACTCCCCTCTGTTAAGCGTTTGTTTAAAACAGAGATTTAGCGACTCCACGTCAATCTTTCTCGCTAGTTGAGACAACTAACCTCTGCCACTCCCACACCAGACACGCGTCAAAGCAGCCGGAGCAACTTTTCTCTACGGATATGATGAGACATGCGCAGTGCAGTTTCCCGCCAAAACCATCCCGACAGGTCAAAAATATAAACGCTTGTAATAAGCTTACCATAGTGAATCAGGTAAGACAAAAACACATTTTGGGAGAAGGATTAATGATCATTATTTAAACATTGTTAATTTTGACCAAAAAAAAAAAGTCACATCGCATACTTTTAAATCATTTCCATTGATGTTATCAGTTTGGTGTTTTAATTAAAATCTACACATTCTCTTTAATTTCCAGAGCGTTTCTGCCTGTAGAAAAAGAAATATATATATATATTTTTGAATTTGCAGTAAATGTGCTCCACATATGCAACATTGGGGTTGAATAAATATCATCTCTCATCATCAACCAAGATAAAAAACATTTTTAAAACACTTAAACTGGACGTTCAGAGACAATACCAAAAACTATTATCATAACTTAATGGGAATGTTAGCATAATGTTCTTAGAACATAGCTGGGGTGTTTCATGTCTCGTCAAATTCATTTATGAATTAAATTAATCATGCAAATATTTCCAATTCAAAACAGCGAAAAAAAGTCAAGCAGAAAAAAAAAAAAAAAAAAAAAAAAAGATTAAAAGTAAATAAATAAAAATGATACATTTAAAGGGATAGTTCACCCAAAAATGAAAAAAAAAAAAAAAAAAATAGTTGATAAAATGACTCGTCATTCCAAACGCCATTTGTTCATCTTTGGAACACAAATTAAGTCTAAATTCAATCTGTTCATGATATAAAGTGATCAAGTCTCTTCAGAAAATTTGCACTAAACCGCTTAATTCATGTGGATTAGTTTTACGATCTCTTTATGACCTTTGGTCTTTTGGCAAAGTGGTCGCGTAGCTGTCAATGGAGGGACAGAAATCTGTCAGATTTCATCAAAAATATCATCATTTGTGTTTCGAAGTTGAACGAAAGTCATGCAGGTTTGTCATGAGGGTGAGTAAATGACAGAATTTCCATTTTGGGGTGAACCATCCCTTTAAAAGCACATTACTATAGTGAGTAGAAAAAATATATAATAATGTAACTTAAAAACAAATTTAGATAATAGATTTATAATCTAAATAATCTGATATCTTCCTCAAAAAAAAAAAAATAAAAATATATAAAGGGTCCAGTTTATTAAAACATTGACACTGTCCTCAAGTGACTCATGAACAAACACAAACAATCCACACATAAATATACAGTGATTCATTTTAATCAAATTGAAAAATAAATTAAAGAAACAATTATAAATGAAAAAGAATGAAACATTCCGGAATCGTAATGCTCAAGGCAGATGACATGAATGAAGATTGTATAAAACTAAGCGTGTGTGTGTGTGTTTCTCTCCAACATGGACACGAATCACAGAAGCATTCCTGCAGATAAACATGAAACCATCGTTTGTCCTGCTACAAAAGAAGAGTGTAGAAAACCTGGAGTTACACACAGATCTCATACAACATGCCCTACACGTGACCAGTTTAAAAACCTAATCTGTACAGGAAAACACATCTGGATGGAATGATCGAAGCCGAGGAAGTTCATCTGTACAGCAGAGAGACAGAAATCATTGGTACAGTTCAGCGTTCTCAACTAGGTCCTCTACCGGTAACACTGCTCAATGTCTTCCGGAGGACTGATGGAGGCCGAACGCTTCTCCATGAACACATACGGGACAGACGAGACAGACAGCATGGGAATGACATGATAAAGAGGAAACCTGGTGAAAGACCCCGTGAAACCCCCAGAATCCTCCATCCGAGTGGGACAGAAGAGGGTGAACGTGCCGACCTGCGTTCACGGCGCACTTGGTTTCTTCAGCTGGAGCGTGACGCTGCTAAAACGGCTAGTTCCTCTTCTTGACGTTGTTGTTCGATGACAGTCTCTGTCGCGGTGTCGGCATCAGGGCGCCCAGCGTCACTTTGCTCCTGGCAACTTCAAAAAGTTTGGAAAAGACCTAAAACGAGGGATGAGTGTTAGTACCGCGCACACACATGCGTGTGATTTGAATGAAGAGGTCAGAGGCCACTAGAGGGCAGAGGTCACGTCTCACCTTCCTCGGCGTCCTCTGTGTG
Organism: Hypophthalmichthys molitrix; assembly: GCA_037950675.1. Lineage (NCBI taxonomy): Eukaryota > Metazoa > Chordata > Actinopteri > Cypriniformes > Xenocyprididae > Hypophthalmichthys > Hypophthalmichthys molitrix. The sequence continues at coordinate 26,767,824 of CM075502.1, read as the reverse complement.
AGCGTGAAGTGAGAAGAGAGCGAGAAGTTACAGAGACACACTACATTCGCTGACAGGTGTTTGCTTAAACTAATTTCTCTTAACTTTAAGATGAGATAATGACATGAAATGTGGCAGGACATTCTGAAAGCTTTAAAAAACAAACTGGCTTTTCATGTAGAAAATCAAACGTGCGGCTGGTGATGAAGCTCTTCTGTATGAATGAAACATGAAATCTTCAGTAAAAAAGTGTCTAAATCATTATGAGGTGGAGCTACTGTTCTGTGTGAATGAACATCGGGTTCTGGGGACCGATATGATGGAAAATGTTACAAATCTATAGTCGTTTAGTCAAATAAATAAATAAAATATTATTAAAAAAAATTTGTATATATATATATATATACACATTTTTATTTAAATAAAAAACAAATATATATAATATAATATATATATATATATATATATATATATATATATATATATATATATATATATATATATATATATATATTTGTTTTTTATTTAAATAAAAATGTATGTATGTATATTATATATATATATAAAAATAGTTTAAATAAATAAAAAATGCAAAACTAAAATGTATAATATATAAAATTAATGTTTAAAAAAAACAAAATTTTATTATATATATATATATAATTTTTTATATTTTTTAAACATTAATTTTTTTTATATATATATATATATATATATATATATATATATATATATATATATATATATATATATATATATATATATATATATATATAATAAACAAAAATTATTAAAATTTAAAAAAAAAAAAAAAAAAGTTTAGTGTTTGACACCTGCCTTAGAAAGTTTACTAGGGAATAATAAAATTAAATTACAAATAAAAAAAAATAATAATAAAAATACATAATTAAAATAAATTAATAAAACATAATATAATAGAATGTTTACTGGGGAAAATATTCAAAATAAATTAATTAAACAATAAACAAACAATAAATATAAATAGAATAATAAATTAAAAATAAATACACAAAACTAAATTGATAAAATATATAATAGAAACAACAACAATAAGAAAAAAATAATTTAGCAAATTGTTAGTGCTTGTGACACCTGCCTCTTTTACTATATTGTTTAATATAAAATTAATTTAAAACCAAAATATAAATAGTAAAAGTGAAATAATAAATACATTAAATAAAATAAATAATATACAATATAAAAAAATAAACATGAATAACAAATAAAATATATACAATAGAACAGAAACAATATCTATTTGAAAATAGATTGACACCTGCTTTAGGAAGTTTTTTCAGGGGAGTTAAAAATAAAATCTAAATGCTAAACACTTCTAATTTCACCTTAATCTGACATGATCATAAAATACACAAAGGTCAAAAAACATGTCTTTAGTACACCTGGACAAGCGTTACAAAAGAGGGGAAAAGAGGAAACTGCAGAATAAGAGTCCTATAAATAAGACAAGGAGAAAAACCACCTTGTGATGCAATACAGACAGACAGGAAGGAAAGGCACAAATCAGCAGTTGGGGAAGCGTTTGGATCAGACGCAGGAAAGCACAGGTGCAGAGGAGGAAGTGTGATACGCACCTGTTCCCACAGGGTTTCCGCCACCTGGTCGATGAAGCTGCCCACCTCTCTGAACTCGCCTGAGTATTTGACGTACGCCCAGGTGCACAGCGACACCAGCGCTACGCCCATCATCATGTTACACATCGTCGCCACAGAGTTTATGCCCACAAAGCCTGTCACCACAGACACCACGTACATGATGAACATCACGGCGAAGAGCGTAGCGGGCGTGCGCGCCGCGAAGAAAATGTTCTTTCCGTCGTTGTGTTTGACAAAGTTTGCGTAGGCCTCGTCGAGCTCCTGCTCCAACTGCTCCTGATAGCGGCGGCAGAACTCCTCTCCGCCCATCTTCTTCACCGCGCGGAACTGACGCACGCAGGTCTGCTTCAGCTCGTTGTGGCTGCGCTCCAGATCGGCCGGCGCGATGTAGGGTTTGTCTCCTCCACACACCTGCACGTGGGAAATGAACAGGCGTCACGGGCGTGACGAGCAGCAGGCTGAGATCATGTGAACGTGCGTGTGACGTACCTGCTCCATGCTCTTGTTGTACGTGTCTTTGGCTCCTGCTACGGCTGCCAGGTTATTGGCTTCAGCAGTCGCCTGAGTCACATGATCAAAACCAGATCATTCACATGAGGATCACACAACACATGCAAATAAAAAATAAACAATAAAATACATTTTAAATAAATTACTAATAGATACACAAAAATAAATTGATAAAATTTATAATATAACAGAAGAAATAACTGAAAATGTTAAAATGTTTAGTGCTTTTGGCATTTGCCTTTGAAATAGAAAAATGAATGAACAATAAATAACTAATATATACACAAAAATAAACAAAATAAATTGATAAAACAGAAAAATAACTAAAAATGTTAAAATGTTTAGTGAAAAGTAAAAAAAAAAAAATATAGAATACTACATTAAAAATAAATAACTAATAAATACACAAAAATAATTTGGTAAAACATAGAAAAAAAGTCGAAAGCACTGTCGAAATATTCAAAATGTCAAACTATTCAAAATAAATAATAAAAATAAGTAAAATAGAATACATAATTATTTATTTTTGTGCATTATTATTTTTTAATTGATAAATTATGTAACATAACTAAGTGAAAATGTAAAAATGTTTGAACTTTTGACACCTGCCTTATAAAGTTTACTGAGGAAAAAAAAAGGTTCAAAAAAAAAAATAAAATAAACAAATAAATGCACAAAAATAAAAATAAATTGATAAATAATAATAATATAACAGAAAAAAATAACTGAAAATACAAAAATGTTTAGTGCTTTTGACATAAATATATAACATTATATAATAAATACATTAAAAAAACAAAAAAAATAAAGTAGACATCCTGCTGCGCATGTTCAACTGGAAAACGGCTTAAAATACTGCTTAAATTTTTCTGGAATCTGTGTTTTATGATTTCATGCAAATTTATTATCAAAAAAGGTGGTAAATAAATGAATGCATAAAACTTGAACAATTTTAATAGTCTTTTAAAATGTAACCAAATTAAATTTGAAAAATTCCTTTAATTTTAAATTTTTTTTTGGCAAACAAAGGTTTAATGTGTGATAGTGACGATAATGTGTGATATTTCTGAAATATATACATGTTTTATTCAATATTTACATCTGTATAAAAATACTTGCAAATTAGAAGTCAATCGATATTAGATTTTGCTGATACGATAATAATGTGTTCAAAGAGTTTTACTTAATCACATTAGGATGTATTGTGATTCATGTTTTTCTGTCTCCAAATTTAAGACCTCTTAAAATGAGAATTTTGTTATATCATAAAAGATATTTTTATGACCTTAAATATGATCAAAATGAATTGAATAAGCCAGAAGAACATCATAAGCATAACAATACACAGAAAAATTAAAACAAATCTCAGTGAGATTTAGCAAGACTTACAATAAACATATGATATTTAAAGATTTAATAGAGCTCATCACAATGCATTCTGGGATTGAACTTCTCTATGAATGATTCATGCAATAAGCCTTAGAATTGGGTCAAAGCAAAGCACGTCTGTACCTGTAACATGGACTTGGGGTGCGGCAGTTCTTCGCCCTGATAGATCTTCATGTAGGCCTGCGACAGAGAAACACATGGGTCAATCCCAGCAAACATCTGAACGATGGAGACTGGGTGGAAAACGCTCTTACTTTGAAATACTGTAGGAGATCTCGACACGTGACTTTGGAGCCGCTGATCTCCTTCTCCATCAGGTTCTCTGGAGCCAACAGCAGCGGCACCAGTTTCACCAGCTCTCTCTTGAACTCGTCATCAATATCTACACACACACGCATTAAAACTCTTTTGTGCAGCACTTTGTTTGCCAAAAAAAAAAAAAGTGTTCCTTTAAAGGTTTCTAATGTTGGTTTAGAGTCTCCTACAACAGGTTTACATGCATAAATGGTCAAAAAAAATCTATTTCCTCATAATTCAGGGCTTGGCAGTGTGAGAGTTTCACTTGCATCTAAAATTAGATATGTGTGAATTTTAAGTGTCCCGCAGGGGGCGCTGTGCTCTCACCTCGTAACCGTCCGTCAAAGTGAGGGTTGGTGGCCACTTTGAGTCCGGGGTGCGGCAGCAGGAAGCAGTTGATGTTGGAGAAGCAGGAGTGGATGTGCTTCCTGACGTTCTGAAGTTCTTCATGTTGATTCTGTTTCACCTGAGAATCACAGAATAATTCAGCACGTGATCGAGACGCTCAACATCAGCAGTCTCAACATTTCTGACTCTAGCAATTATCACTGCACAACAAAAGCTGACTGCTTTATTGATAAATTGAATTATTTAAAATGGTTTATTAAAAATATTAAATTAATTCATTTTGTGATTACAGAAGTAATGTTCTATATTCCAGAACAGGGTTATTATTGTTAACTAAAACTACTAAAAACATTTCTGTTAATTGAAATAAAAAGATAAATATTAATTGAAAAACTTAATCTTATTTCAGTTTACTGCCAAAGCAACCTTTCTAATTTTCATTTAGTTTAAGCTGATGCTATGAAATTATTAAACAGAAATAAATAAATAAAACCAAAATGAAAATGATACATATAGTGATTAAAAAAATAAATAAATAAATAAAAAAATAAAATAACAAAAGTGCATAATGAAATTACTAAAATGTAAACTAAAATTAACATTAACAAAATAAAACTAAAAATATAAAAATAAAAGCTAAATTCAAACTAAAATGAAAGCTGAAATAAAATAGTTTCAGAACTGTATATTCTTCAATAAAAAACATTTAGCTATTGATGGAAAATAGATTTTTATAGGTTATTATGTAATTATGACAAAGCTGCTTGTTTTTAAACTTTTTTTAATTGATATATTGAATTAACATGGTAAATTAATAAAAATATGTTAAATTAATTTATTTATTTTGTGATTCCAGAAGTTGTATCTTACAGAACTGTATATTCTTCAAAAAAAAAATATCTTGATTTATGTGTTTAATTTTTAGCATTATATAGCGTTATATTAATATACTAATAATAATTTATTCATTAAAATACCTTAAAGCAGCGGATCACAACCTTTTTGACTTTAAGCCTCCCCCCAAATAATACGAAATATCTTGATATTCATTGTTTTTAGAGTGTTTTTTTTTTTTTTTAAATAATTATAAGTCATCTTGAGGCCCTCTGGTCGAGAAGTACATGTTCCTGGATCAACCAATCAGATTTGAGGGACAAGTTCACAGTTTATGTCAAGTTTAAGCTTACAACTAGGGTTAGGTGCTTCTATATCAATGTTATTCACCTTTCTTTTTCCTCACCTACCATGGTTATGGGTTAGGACTAAATTTTCAGACAGGAATGTTGTTCCAGGATCAACACAATATGCAACACGTCTTGGCAAAAAAATCAAAGTGACTGTTGAGAACCAGTTTCCTACAGCATCATGTGACCCACCTGCAGTCTCTTCTCCAGAAACTCATTTCCCCCATCCAGACCGTAAGCGTGTTCGTACGGGTAGCTCCAGTCTCGGATGAGAAACATGAGGGACTGTGGGCAAACAAAGACATGCAATGTTACTGAAGCATCTCACACACACTCGAGTATGTTTACGGTCCGTTAAACACACCGTACCTGGAAGGGTTTCAGGTAGATCTCCTCCATGGCCAGTCTGCCGTACTCTGTGAAGAGCTGAAAAACAAGATGAAACAGCAAAAACACACATTATAATAACCGTTTATAATGCAGTAACATGACGAAGGATTCATGATACAGTAAGAGACGTACTTAACCTGTTAACCGTCCACCCCCCTTTTTTATTATAGATCTGAACTTAAATGATTGTAATTCATGAATGCTTTGAAATAAACACATCTTTTTAAAGAAGACACACAGCAGATTATTGCAGGAGTGAAAGCACTTGAAAAAATTATTGTGTAAAGTTATAGACGTTTACTGTGAAGCAAATGACTTTATTTTGCACAAAATATATATTTTATAAAATAATTTGGACTCTGAATATGCTCAAATCAAAGTCATATGTCTAACCGAGTCGTGAAGTTGATATCACAAAAAAGAGCTTCTAAAGTATCGTTTCAAAACGCTTTTGAATGATGATTTATGATGCTTACTAAAATATGTCATAGGCAATAAAAGATGCACGCCAAGTTTGACTGACGTTAAAACTGACATTTAACAGGCTAAGACAGGTTTGAAATGCTACTGTTAAAGTACATCTGTGTCACGTGTTTACATATTTCTATAGAGCATCAAATCACAGCAGGTTCCTGCAGATAGACGCAAACGGCATTTAAAGGTTTTAAAAGCGCAACTTTTAATTTGACAAAGCATCCTAAAATGCACAATTCTCATAGACATCTTTAAAAAGAAAAGATGCCAAAGATATCCATCTGACATGTGAACCTAGACCAAGAATGAAACAGCACAAAGTGAAAATATCATGATTATTATTAGTAGTATTTCATGTAACAAACAGAAGATGGGAGAGATTTTCAGCATTAAAATTAATCAAAATACAACATAACAGTGTGTATAGCCACATGACAAACTTAAATGTTAAAATAAAGTTATCTGTGAAGAATAAACCAGGTTGGGCACCTTTATTTGATATTTATCACTCAACACAACGACATTCCGCTGTTTTTAGGCCTGACTCAACCTGTAAACACTCACAGATCAGGATTGAACAGTGCGTCTCACCTGAAGATGTTGCAGATCATCTTCTTGAACGTTTTGGGACAAATTATACACCTGTGCATAGAAACAGAAGCATCAGGACACTGAATGTTCTGGCCACATGACGCACATGTGACATGTGTCGTACCTGTACGGAGCTGGTCATGGTGCTGAGGGCAAACAGGGTGGCGCAGTCTTTGATGGTGGACTGACTGTCAAACGCTCCCTGCGTGTCCAGGAGCAGCACTGCCACCTGCGGACACACAGATGGTCACGGGTTACTGAGCCAGAACACGCCTGAACTCAAACATGATCACGATTGAGAATCACATCACTAACAGGAGGTTTAGATTAATATATAATAAAAATGGAATATTGCAGTTTTTATTTAAAACGATTTATCGGTGCACATCATTTTGTAAAATCATGTTCCTCGTAATCTTTAATCAGAATAACTTCCTCTTGCAGCAACATCTCTTCTCTGATGAAGAGGGCGGGGCAACCTGTCACTCACATGAGATCCACCAAACCAAACCACAATGAATCAATTCCCCACAGACAAAATCAAGCCCCGCCCTCCATTTGCTCTTGTTACAGAAGCCGTTTCACTCAGATATATGGCACAATAGAGAAGAAAAGATGCAACTTCCATTTTTTTTGGCTGATGAAAAAGGTTGTTCAGTGATTTATTTGAGCTTTATGAGAACGGGGACTGCCCCGTAATAGTTGAGTAAACATTAGTCCCAAATTTTATTAGTTGGTTAGTCGCAGAAAAAAAAAAAAAAAAAAAATACTCCACAGGAAGTGGCGAAGTCATGCCGTCGGTGAGGAAGATATCGTTAATAGCGGTTCCTTGTGGTAATTACAGTATGTCAGGCAGGAAATCCAAACGTTCACCTATCATCCATCAACCTCAAATATGGCTAATCATTTGAAACATACTAGTGGCAACTTTACATGGCCGAACATAAATGTGCGCTATTATTAGGCGCATATCAAGTGTTCATGCAGAGTGTGGAAGGTGAAGTATTAGGGTGCTTTACTGCAAGACATGGAGGCGCCGGCGCGATCACTTGCATTTTTCCTAATAACAGCAGAAACAACTTAAAGGGTTAGTTCACCCAAAATTGAAAATAATGTCATTAATTACTCACCCTCATGTCGTTACACACCTATAAGACCTTCATTCATCTTTGGAATACAAAGTAAGATATTTTTGTTGAAATCCGATGGCTAAGTGAGACCTGCACAGCCAGCAATGACATTTCCTCTCTCAAGATCCATTAATGTACTAAAAACATATTCAAATTAGTTCATGTGAGTACAGTGGACGAGAATATTTTTGGTGCGCCAAAAAAATCAAAATAATGACTTATATAGTGATGGCCGATTTCAAAACACTGCTTCAGGAAGCTTCGGAGCGTTATGAATCTTTTGTGTCGAACCATGATTCGGATCGTGTGTCAAACCGCCAAACTGCTGAAATCACGTGACTTTGGCGCTCTGAACCGCTGATTCGACACAAAAGATTCATAATGCTCCGAAGCTTCATGAAGCAGTGTTTTGAAATCGGCCATTTTTTGGTGCACAAAAAAATATTCTTGTCGCTTCATAATATTAATATTGAACCACTGTACTCACATGAACTGATTTAAATATGTTTTTAGTATATCAATGGATCTTGAGAGGAAATGTCATTGCTGGCTATGCAGGCCTCACTGAGTCATCGGATTTCAACAAAAATATCTTAAATTTGTGTTCTGAAGATGAACGAAGGTCTTATGGGTGTGGAATGACATGAGGGTGAGAAATAAATTACATTTTCATTTTTGGGTGAACTAACCCTTTAAAATACTCATGGTCATACTGATAAGAGTAAAACATCATTCAAAACTTGTAAGGGTCTACTTTTATTTCTGTAAACTCACAATAACAACAAAATGTTGTGCTTTTGTAACAAAGAAAACAAGCAGGATGCGATTACTGCCATATCGGGTTCCTTGAACAGCAGCGTCTAACAAAAATTAACCGAAACTTAGCGTATAGGCCACCTGGATCACAGACATGACACCCTGTCCTAACCAGACACAACGCTTTTTGATAGACTTTATCGTGTCTCATAGTCGCGTCGCGTATGGTGTGGACAGACAAATTGTTTGTCGCTGGAATCTTATCGCATCGCCTCTGGTTAGGATACGGTGTGAGAAATATAACTATAGAAAGCTTGAAATGTCTAAATGAACCAACTGGAATCGAAAACAAACGATTCTGTGGAAATGGCGAGTCAGCATCGTCAACTTAATTTTTTCAGCTGACACTTGTTTGTTAATAAACAATAACAATGTCTCTGACACATTCATAATCATTACTTTTGCTGGTGCTTTGCAGCAAGCTTTATGTGTGTGCTTATTTATTTAAGTAATTAAAGTTATATAAACGTGCGATTAATTGACTAATGGTTTAAATAAACGACTAATAGTCGACTAGAATAATCTTTAGTCAGGGGCGGCCCTACTGAGAACACAGTTGTTGGTTTTGTAGTGAACGCTGTGATGTGGACTGATTTTTACCTTGCTGCCATCCGGTTTCTCCACCACAAACACATCACTCCAGGCCTGAATGCCCGTCGTCTCCCGCTCACAGCCGCCCCGCCAGGTGAAGCCCGTCAGCGGCTCTTCATTCCCACCAAGCCAGAAATCTGAGCTCTGACAGACACAGACACACAGACATGTTCAGATCCACTCACGAGACTGTCACTGCTGTCTGAACATGACGTTCATATCACAGCAGACCGGAAGCCACCTGATGTCAGACTTCATCTCACTGGGTCGGTGTGAAAGCAGTTTTCTGAACCGCTCCGGTCACAAGACACCTGTGTCCTGTATGTTCAGAGTGAGAGCTCAGTCTAAACTTCAAGACAAACTGAATAACACTCAACAGCAAAACAAAAGACTCTTTCAGATGAACACAAAACATCAGTGTTTCACAGTAAAGCGGCTGTAATGGATTAAAGCAGATCGGCAGCGTCACAAGAGCTGCTCTATGAACGTTCATAATGTGTGACGAATCCAACACTCATGAATCTGGACCAAAACACATACAAAAGTGAAGGTTACTGTTCTTCATGTGCAGTACAAGTAAGTCTTTTGAGGTTTCATGATCCCAGTGGTGGTTCTCACCTGGTTGTACATGTATCTGAGCATGAAGTCCAGCAGGAAGGATTTGCCTTTGCGGAAAGCACCCGCCACGGACACCACCACCACATTGAGATCTCGCACATGCTCCTGCAGGAGGAGTCGCTCTAGTGCCTCTTCGTCCAGAGAAAACTCATGATTATCCTCATCTGCAATTACGATCTGGACCGGCCCGTACGCCTCCACCTCATCCAGCAGCGGTTCCTTGTCCAAATCAGAGCTCATCTTCCGCTGGACATCCTCCACCCCAGACACACCTGCACAGATTACAGAAAACAATTACACATGAACATGAGAACAGATTCCCTGAACTGAGTTTTTGTCATCTGATTCCTCTAAAAACCAGCTCACATTCATGTTGGCTGTGCACGGTTATGAGGAAGTAACAATAATCACTTAATTAGACTGATTAACCCTTCCAAACCAGGTTTTGCTGTCATTATCGTGTGTAAAAAGTTGCAGCCCAATGGAAAAATAGGGAAAGGGACACAGAAAATGCAGACGGAATCGCGGAATCCAGTCATTAAAACGGAACGTATAACGCTGAATGTCACGGAATTTGTCACATTTTTGATGAATAAATAAAAAGTAGGTCAGTACACTTAAATCAAATCGTGATATAGACTAGTGTCTGTGTGAATATTAAACAGCAAAAACTCTATTTAAATATGAATCCTGCATGTGAATGTTTTTATCACACACACAGCTCGCTGTGTTTTCAGCCTCTGACGCCTCACTATGAGGACCTGAATGCATGAACTTCATCTCCAAAGAGTCACTTCATGACCATTTTACCACTTTGAGATTTTTATCATATCATAAACACAGAAACTCAACGGTCTTCACTGCAACCTGTCAAAATAAAAGTTCGGTTTAACTTGAAGACAAATATATTACTGATGTACAGTTGAATTTATCTACGTCTCAACGTAATAATAATACTAACACTAATAATAATAATAAATGATTAAATAAAACTTAATTTAAGTAATCAATTTTTCTTCCATGTTTTAATTTTAGACATTTTTAGACATTTATGCATTTTTTGGCAGACGCTTTTATCCAAAGCGACTTACATTGCATTATACTATACATTTGTATCTGAGTATTTTAACAGTAAAGCTCTTTTGTGCAGCACTTTGTTTGACAAAAAAGTTTGTTTAATTTCATATTATTAAAAGATAAATTACATTCATGTTTTATGCCTTTATTTGATTGCCAGAAAAATTTAAATACATAACACGCTTTTAAAAAAATTAATTGATTTTGTTACTTTTGTGAATTAAATTAATTAGACATGCTTTTTGATTATTACAATTTAATTAAACCATTAAAACAGAATCCAGACAACTTAAAAGAGAAAACACAGAATTTGGTAAAAAAATAAAATGGAATTTAAGGGAGGGAAAAAAATTCATTCTAAAGAATGTTTATTTTTTGTTAAACTAACAATTTAACAATTTAATTTATTTTAAAAGTTTCATGATTTCAATTAATTAGACATGCTTTTTAATTACTAAAATTTAATTTTCAGCCATTAAAATGGGGTAGAAAAATTAAAACGGAAAAAAAAGGAATTTGGAAAAAAATAAAACCGAATGTGTGAACAAATAAAACGGATTTTATAGGGCCTTCTAAATGTTAGTTTGGACTCTGGAGCGCTGCCGTCACTACTGTAAATCACTGATCAGTGTGAGAACAGAAGCAGATGAATCACACCTGACGGCCGGATCCATTATTTACAGCCATAAACGCACACACTTAAGTTGAGTGATCAAGAGAACATGGAGGAGTGTGAGAGGAGACTGAGGGATCACATGTCATCACGTCCCAGAGGTCCTCCTCCGTCACTGGATCACTGCGTTTGACCTCAAAAAAGACCATGAATGCGGTGAACGCAGTGACCCACATCAGCCCGTCTAAAGTTACCCACAAACACAAGTGTTAGTCATATCTAGGGCTAAAACTAGAGACGTAAAACCAGTTTAACTTCCCGATAACAGAACCTTTGACATAAACACTAATCCAACTGAATCTAACGTTACTGATGGATGAGATAAATTGACAGAAAAGACAAATGCAACACACAGTTTCATTAGTATTTGAGTCTCCTAGTTGCATATCAAGGTTTCCATCCTAAGTCATTTTGTTCTGGTTATCTATCTAGATTATTGGCGCATTAATAAAGAGCGTTTTCCTGCATGAACGCAGAGGCAGTGAGGTTATTTAAAGCAACATCTCGTGTAGTACATGGAGGAGAAACACAGAGAAACAACCCACCACCGCCCTGAACAAACACTCAACATGTAATATTATACTCGTACATAAAATATGTGCTTCTATTAGCCGAATCCATTTGAGTTGCACATTAAGATCATTGATGGTATTGTGTTATACAGTAAAAGCTGTTTGAGGAGCTGTTAAAGGTACAATAAGCAATTTCTGAGAAACTCTTGATATTTGAATTCACAAAAACAAACACGGCCCTACCCAAATGGATCACACCCCTATCTTGATAGCTCCGCCCCCGAATTCACAAACACGCTATGCAGAACACAGGCACCTCCCCTCTAATTAGTGGATACGCCCCTTACTGATGATTGGCTATGAGTGTGTTTTGGTGCTCGGTCTGATCCACTTTCAACAGCGTTTCTCAGAAATTGCTAAATATGGTAATTTATTAGTAAATAAGGGTAAATCACTTACAAAAATATTAGAACATTCATAAAATACACAAATTCAGGGTTCAAACAGTGAGGATGGTGCTGCGCTCACCGAATCTCATTTTCATTGGAAAATGTGTAACCTTGGAATAATCTGTTGCAATTTACTAACCAACCACTAATGTTTTGCATTATCATTTTTCCACAAAAAAAAAAAGAAAGCATAACATTTAATTTCTTTTTTTTTTTTTTCAGCACAATGAGCACATATAAAATATATATTTCTAAAAACAAAATGTGTAATTATCTATTACAATATTACAAATACAGAAGAAACCAGCCTTATTGTTGTCATTAGAAATGAGCATTTTTGGCCCACTAGTACGTGCCAAAAATTTTAGTTTGGCGCAAAAATGTTAATTTTAGCACAAGACCACCTTACAAACAAAACCAATAAACCCTCATAACACAGAAGCCCTGTGAGAGGAATTATTGCTCAGATATGTGAGATATTAGTTCAGGCATAACAGAAGGAAACCCTCATGAATAAAACATATATAAGAGCCACAGCACTAGTGATCTGCTGGAGGATTCTGGGTGAATGTTAGAGCGTTTCTCTCAGAGCTCAGTGGAACAAAACTACATTTCCATACATGGAAAGAGTCCAGCAGCGTCGAGAGCACAATGACCCGTATCCTGACTACCTATGCTAGCTTAACTATAAGAGCAGAATACCAGAGCTGAGATTATTCAGATCAAATCAAACAACACACAAAACAAACTAAAACTCACAGAAATGAATGAAAGCATTGATAAAGCTCATGATGATGAAGCACTTTATCAGTGCCTGACAATTAATCAGCTACGTTATATACCAAGGCTGGGCACTGACACAAATTTCACAATTCGATTAACAAGCTTGCGTTTCAATTTCAATCTTAATTAAAGCTTTGTTCAAACATCAACTGAAAACAACAGACTAAAAGATTGATTCTTGGGATTTAGGATTCAATATTGAGAATTAAAATAAGAATAGATTAAAATCTATATAAATCTATATATATCTATCTCTGTCTTTATGAGTGTGTCAGTCAGTAGCGAAGACTTTTACATTGAAAAGACTGAATTGTTGTGAACACGGAACAAGACGCACCTGACAAATGCTTTGACTAGCGCTGTCAGTCATGGGAAAACCCCTTAACTGTTAAAAGGACAAGATAAAACATCGGACATTTAAACAGATTTTTTATTACGAACATAGGAAAATGCTAAATCTGAATGCAGGTAATAAACTCGCTCAATCGATCTTTCTCACAATACTCTTCTAGTTCTACATAATACAGTACGCTTCAATGAACAATATCAACTGAGAACAAACAGTTTACGTTGCAAGAGTGGTTGCTAAAGGTGTCGTCTAGTGATACACAGAATCGTTGGGTTAAACGTTCATAGCCCTATTGACCAATCAGAATCAAGGACAGGAACAACTGTTTTATAAATAAATAAATTTATAAAATAAATTAATATATATATATATATATATATATATATATATATATATATATATATATATATATATATATACATACACATACATACATACATACATACACACACACACACGCACTCAAGATCTTTTGAATTTTACAAAATGATAGTGAGCTAAACATTATTCAACATATGATCCACAGAAACCATCATATAACCTTTACACATTCCTTCAGAAACACAACACGAACCTGTCAAACGCCAGTGACTGACAATAAAACATCTCTTTATGTCAGTCTTTCAACTGAATTCCTGTGATTTGTATCTGTAATCTCCAGTTGTTTGTTTTGTCAGTGATATTTATTCTGTATTTCCGTGTGGCCTGATAAAAACAAACCACTGAAACGGACACCCGCACTGACTGAACTATTAAAAGTATAAATGCCCATACAGAGCTTTAACAATAACAAACACACTCAAAATAATCAAATCAAATCAAATCGACCGTTTAATCGGTTGTGAAATCATCTGCATCAGTCCTCAGGTGTTTTTCATTCACCGATTTCTGAAATTGACGGTTATATTTCATCCGTTCTCTCACTCTGACTGAGGTCTTTTAGTTACTGATGTTTATTTAATTCTAATGCTGTATGAATTAATTCTATTATTATTGATTTTACCGCAGCGCGATCGCTGGCCTGCACGCGCCTCCCGCCAAACGGCCAGAACGCGACGCTCGCGCTCCGCTGCAGTTAAACGTGCACTGCCCGTTAAAACGCGCACACAATCGCGCTGTTTTCCGCCGGATTTACCTTCGTTATATCGGCTACTTGTGCAGTTCTGTCCGGTGTGATTCCGGTGCTTTAAGCTGCTCTCCTCCGCCATCTTGACCCCCGTTCAAAATAATCGCACGCGCCTGACGTCACGAACACCGCTACACTCTTGCGCGTTCGTTGCTTTATCACGGTCGCGCGCAGCGCGTTCATGTATCCATGTGTGCATGGATACATCATTCACTACCTCATCATCATACAGTAATAATGAACGTGAATTATTATGAAAGATAATATTTTATTTTTTAAAAAATATTTTTTTACTAATATTTTTATAGTTTGTTTTTATTTTAATTTACGTTTTAATTATTATTGTTTTATGTTTTTGTCATTTATATTAGTTTTTTTAATATATCTATATTTTTTATTAATTATTTCAGTTTTAGTTATTTTAGTACATCAACTTAAACTAGATGAAAGTGAGAAATATCAGCTTTTATGTGTTTATAATCAGGATTACTGCACATTCCACACGGATTTGACTATTATTTTGTGTGTTTGTGTGTGTGTGTGTGTGTGTGTAACATGTGATCAGGCATGTGCTGTAGATGTTCTGTGTGAAATGTGAAGTTTCACACAACAGATGTTTGTTTGTCCGACTGCTTTTGTTCTGCAGTGCTGCTGATGGCCGTTTCATTTGTGTGTCCAGAGGTCAGAGGTCACAGGTCCTCCATCATGTGATTGAACAAGCCGTGTGATAAAAGATTCAGTCCAGAAGAAACTGTTCATCTCATAGACTTTCACTGTTTTTTATAAACTCAATAAAATCTCTGAATGTCACTTAAGTGAATGTTTGAGTTGGACATACCAAAATAAATTAAAAATAATTTTGTCTAAAAGTGTAAAAATGTTACATAAAAAAGTGACTAACATTTTAGAGCATGTCAATTTAATGTCAGAAAGACAGTGTTGGATGGATGACAGTGTTGGAAGGACTTTTGAAATCCTGTTGAAATTAAAAGGGCTATTTTAGTGTTTTTTAAAACATATGTGAACTTCACCAATTATAGATTTATTAGTGCTGACTGCTGGGAATCGTGTGTCCAGTTGAGGAATCGATACGGATCACATCGCTCTTAGACATATCGATCAGCAGCTGTTAATGGATCAGAACGTCACAGCGGTTCATTACTGACTCGGAGGAAATCCAGCGGAATATGAAAGTGTGCATGAAATCAATTACAACCTTCTCTGTCTGTGATACAGTATGTTAATGAGGTGTAAAATGAGCCCCTCCCCAGCTGAAAAAAATATGTTTAAAGTCCCCCTGTGGGGAAAATCAAGTTTTTAATGTTGTTTATATGTCTATCTGGTGTTTTTAAGTTGACCGAGTGGATCTCTGAGCTAATGCAAGTGAGTGGAGGCGGGGCTAATTATCATATTCATAGATCCGTGTATAATAAATGAGGTAATGGTGTAGTGTACATTCAAGCTATTTTAAGACATTAATATGTCATTTTGGTGATCAAAGATGAGTTTTAAGGGATAAAGTTATTGACTACAGGGGAACTTTAAAAACATTTTGCCCATTAAGTTATGAAAACGTTATCTCTGAATGTTCTCTTTAAACTAAAAGGGAACATTCCATTGTATCATTTTGCAAACATTTTGTGAATGTTACTTTTGAATGTTCTCTGAACATTCTGACACAAGTAGCAACATTTAAAAAACATTATACGATCGTGCAACTAAAATGTTTCAGGAAAAAAACGTTCCATGAACGATGAATAAATAATATTTTTTGTACATTATTAAAGGTGCAGTAAGTGATTTTTGAGAATCTCTGTTGATATTTGAAATTCACCAAAATAAACTTAAAAGGATCACACCCCTATCTTGATAGCCCCGCCCCCAAATTCAAAAACACACTTTGCAGCACAGGCACCTCCCCTCTAATGAGTGGACACGCCCCTTACTGCTGATTGGCTACAAGTGTGTTTTGGTGCTTGGTCCGATCCACTTTCAACAGAAATCGCTTACTGCACCTTTAAAGACTTTGAACAAAGGTTCTGTTAACCTTTCTGAGAGAACATTTGATCATAACTTTGAGAGAACGTTCCCTGTTATCTGGGTCTGCAACACGCGTGTGCACGAGCTTCATGACCCGATTACATGAGAGGAAGAATCTGCTCCATGATGAAGTGATCTGCATCCTGAGAGACTGAAGAGCCAATGAGGTCAGAAGAGACAACGAAGATAAAGAGAGCAGAACCTCATTGGCTCAAGCAGATGCAAATGAACCAATCAGGATGCAGCGCTGTCTTGCAGTATTGAGCAGTTCGAGAAACATGGGGAGAGCTGAATGATTTCATGTGTAAAACATCCGCTTCTTCTTCATGCAGTGAGAGGTGGACAGAAAGAACTTCTCATGAAATGAGATCAGACTAAACTAGGACACGGACTGCAGCTGACGTGACACTCGCATCAAAACCCTCCTTCATGAGCCACAGAAACAGTTCTGGAATATGAAGTGTGTCGAGACGGACCTGAGGGTTTGTTTCAGATGATTTAGCTTCACTGTGCTTCTGAACCGTGACTCTTCTAGTGATTCAAGCTCAGCTTTGAGTTCTGTACCACGTCTAAAGACGGTTTAAAGGGGTGGTTGATTATGATGTCACTTTTTTAACTTTAGTTAGTGTGTAATGTTGCTGTTTGAGCATAAACAACATCTGCAAAGTTACGACGCTCAAAGTTCAATGCAAAGGAAGATATTTTCTTTTAAAGAATTCGCTGTTTAAGGACTACAACAAACAGCTGGTAGGGACTACAACGAGCTTCTTCCTGGGTTGGTGACATCACTAACCCTAAAATTTACATAAACCCCGCCCCTGAGAACACACAACAAAGGGTGTGAGGCCATGTTGGGCTGCTTTAGAGAAGAGGAAGAGTTGTTGTAGTAGAGTGTTGTTGTCATTTTACGCCGGACTGCTTCACAAACGAGGATCAATTCAACTCTGGATTTGCACGAAAGATTAACATGACGACACATGCTAGTGGATGAGTTGAATCAACTCCACAGCAACTACATAAATTTATCCACTAACCATTCAGAAACGTCTAAAAGTTGTAACTTCTTCCTGAGTCTCTCCATCAGTGTCGACTCCGGTTCGAACAATGTAAGGCTGAACACCGTTACTGACAATCCTCATTTTAGCTGCGTGAGATTCTCCAGCTTTGTTGTTGTTGAGCAAACGAAGCGCGAACTGTTAAAGCAATTTTAACCTGGTTAAAATGTTGACTTTTTGACCTTTAAAGCTTAATATTGTAAATAATTTAAGAAAACAGACAATGCTTCAGCAAATGTGTTTAACAAAGTTTAATAAACACTGAAAAATGTTTCACTGACTACATATAATTAAAAATATTTCACATTTAAAATATTTAAATGATCTCATCTATGTAACGTTTTACCAACAATGTCAAATTTAACATTTCATCTCACTTAAAGGTGCAATATGTAAGATTTTTGCAGTAAAATATCCAAAAACCACTAGGCAAGTGTTATATATTTTGTTCACTTGAGTACTTACAATATCCCAAAGCTTCGAGGACGTGAACGTGATTTCTTCCCTAGTCCTATCCCGATTATTTCCACCGGCTGTGATGTGAAGAACACATGTCTCAAGATTCCGCGCTCAAACTTGCCATCATCAAGCTACGCCTTTTTTTGAATAGGCCTCTAGCGACCTCTAGCGGACAGAAATCTTACATATTGCACCTTTAATGTCATAGTTTAATCCAGTATGCCATAGCATAGAGCTTTATAGCTACATACAGCTCAATACAAGTACACAGGATGGATCAAGGTTAAAACATAACCTAATATATACATAACATTCCCTCGTATGACAATGACGTGGCTGGAATAAAGCAAATAGACTACAAAATGCGAACCTATCCTATTAATGGCGCTGCTGGCTAGCGTGGTGTCTAACTATGAAAATAACTTCTCAGCAATAGCTAAAGCAAAACACACACACAAAAAAAGACTGAAATTCCCTGATTTGGGCTGCTGTCATTGACAAGATCATAAAAAAAATAGTCGATCATGAGGTTTCTAATAAACATCGCGTTGCGTGGCATTGTTCAGTCTTCACTGATTTCGTGTTTTCTGCTCTGAACCGGGCTTAAAAGATCAAAAACACACTTGAAGAACCTTGAAAGTTAACTGCTATAGATTTCAATGCTTTCTGAAAAAGATGAACATATAAAGCCATAATTTATTAATTCTCACTAATATATATGCAAAACAAGTTTGTGAGAAATGGCAACAATTAGATTTCTGATGTGTGAATATGTGCTCGATCTTGTTCAGCTCTTCTGGATCTGATGTCATAAACCAGAATAATGACAGTAGCCACGCCCACCAGAACAGAGAGGACCAATCGGATCACAGCTTCAGTAGGACCACAACAGTGGACAGAGTCTGAAGAATAAAAACATCAAACTGAGATCAGCTCAGTCAATAAACGCTAATATAAAAAATATCTGAAGGGCAGGAAAAATTCTCTACTCACCATTGACAGAAACTCTGAAAGCTTTTAATGACAATGTCGAAGCTGTAACTAGTAGTTTATAATCTCCAGCATGTTCAGTTGTGATGTCTGTGATGGTCAGAGATCCAGTTTGATTGTCCAGCTTCAGTCTGTCTCTGAATCTCCCATCAAGAACATCATCAGTGATTCTGTCGGACTGTTTATTGAGTTCAGCTATTACAGTGTCTCTATTTCCAAACCGCCACTGAATCCGATCATCATCCTTCATTTCAGTAAGACTAGAATTCAGAGTGACTGAATCTCCCTCCATCACTGAGATTTCAACTGTATCACCAAACAGAGAACAAACAGAAACAGGGTTTGTCACAGATTAATACTGTTAAACAACTAAAAAATTGTTTACAAAAGTGAAAGGTTTTAAATTTCAACTTTTGAACAATATAATAAACAATAGATCAGAGCAAAAAAATGGTGTGTGGATTGATATTGTATCTGGTGGTTAAAAAACAAATCAGTGAAACAAAAATTAAACTCACCATAGAGAGCAAGCACAAAATTTATGGTCACATGGTTTTTAGATACTCTATAAACTCCAGCATGTTCAGTTGTGATGTTTGTGATGGTCAGAGATCCAGTTTGATTGTCCAGCTTCAGTCTGTCTCTGAATCTCCCATCAAGAACATCATCAGTGATTCTGTCGGACTGTTTATTGAGTTCAGCTATTACAGTGTCTCTATTTTCAAACCTCCACTGAATCCGATCATCATCCTTCATTTCAGTAAGACTAGAGTTCAGAGTGACTGAATCTCCCTCCATCACTAATATTTCAACTGTATCACCAAACAAACACATGGAGAACAAACACAAAGATTCAACACAGATTTACAGTAATTTACAAAAGCAGTTTTAAATTTAAAGTTAAAATGAAAATCGTCATTATATGGGCCTAACACAAGCAAAATGGAGTTTGGATTAATAATTGTATCTTTGTGCTGACTAAAAAACAAGCAAAAAACAGGTGAAACAAATAACTCACCACAGACAGTGAGGCTGAAATGATTTTCCACAGTGTTGATCTTTTGTTTATAAAGTCCAGCATGTTCAGTTGTGGCGTCTGTGATGGTCAGAGATCCAGTTTGATTATCCAGCTTCAGTCTGTCTCTGAATCTCCCATCAAGAACATCATCATATACAGGGGTTCTGTTGAACCGTTTGAGTTCAGCTATTACAGTGTTTCCAAACATCCACTGAATCTGATCATCATCCTTCATTTCAGTAAGACCAGAATCTAGAGTGACTGAATATCCCTCCATCACTGACACTATAAGCGCAACAATAGTTTTAACACTCCTCCCTGAAAAACACAGATTAAAGCTTTAAAATCACTTGATGTTGGTGTCACAATCCCTGCCTGTGTTCCCTGTGTTTGTCATGGACTGTATTTTGGTTACTCTCATGTTTTCTCCTGTGTTCTTGCCTTGTGGATTCCTTTAATAAATATTACTGTGTGAATACCCTAGAATTCATCTGATTGAATCCTAGGGTTTTATGTATCAGGACATAATAAAAAATTATCTGGTCTTTGGCAGGTCTTAAAATAAGGTACCTGTATGACCTCAGATGAACAAAAACACATGACATATTACACTGTGTCATTGTTTATTTCTAGTCAATTATTTTATCCCTTAAAACTCATCCTTGATCATCAAAATGACATATTTAAACATTTTTTCCTGTGAAAAAAAATCTTAATGCCTTAATATAGCTTGAATGTAACTCTACTCCCTTGCCTCATTTAATATACACGGATCTATGAATATGATAATTAGCCCCGCCTCCACTCACTCGCACAAGCTCAGAGATCCACTCGGTCAACTTACTGAGGAATTAATATGATTAGCCTTTTGCTTGACTACGTTATCAAACACCTAATAATGCGCTGCTAATGTTACACAAACCATGTTCCCATTCACCATGCTACAGCTGCCTTCCAACAATCAGTATCCTTACAAATGCTTTGAACAACACAAAACGTCAGGGGAGAAAGGCATATAGTTCATCATAACATTGTAATATACATCATACACCCACTATATTGATAAATCTACCCGATTTTACATATCAACAGAAAATGTGCAGACTTGTGCAGTCAGTTAATATGCTAAAGCTTGCAGGCATGTTGACGTGATTGGTTACAAAGTAGTTTGTGACATCAGAAACACCAGCGATTTCAAACCGCGGGTTTGAGACTGTCTTTGGTTTGCTGCAGTTTTGAAGAGAAAATACTCAGTAATGGTGTTGACATATGAATTTGCACATGGTTTAACCAGATAGACATATGAACATTAAAAACTTGATTTTCACCACAGGGGGACTTTAACAAAAAAAAATTAGTCCATAATGTAGAAGCCATGTGTGATAAAACTAAGTACACCACCCTTAATGTTTCCACAGGAATTAAAAGGGTAAGTAACAGTCAGGCTCTGCTAATCAAATGCCTTTCATTAATCGATTATCAGCAAGTGTGAAGAGCTCTATAAAAGCAGCAGTTCTGGCAGTTTACTGGTCTGGAGCCTTCAGGACAAGGACAAAGACAATCAACCAAAGAGCAATCATCTTAGAGAATTGTTGTTGCCATCAATCTGGAAAGGGTTTTATGGCCATTTCTGTCATGGATCTATGAGGGAGGACTCAAACGCAGGATGAGTGTTGCAGGTTTATTGACAAGATGTTAGACAAGATATTGAGGTGAGGAGGTAAAACTGTCCAAACAGAAGGAAGGGATGAGGCACGATGACAGGCAGGCTGAGAGAGCGGCCGCTGAGTCCAACCCAGGATGACAGGAGGTTGGGGAGCAGAGATGGTACGGCAGTGCAAGACCGGAGAGAAACAACGTAGCCCAGGCAGTAACGCACAGTTCGAGAAGATAGTCACTTGTGGTCTTACAGGTCTTGCTGATTAGTAGAACAAAAGAGCGGCCAGGGAAGCTCAGCCTGCTGGACAGGACTAGGGTAGACCAGAGACACAGCAAACAGGACTAGACTTGACAAGACAGATGGTTAGGAACAAGGCAGATCAAGACTGGAACAACAAGAGGCTATAAGTAACTTCTACAAAAAACACTACAGACCTCAGTAACAAGACGACTAGTACACAGAGGAACAAGGTATAACGAACTGGCAAAGAAATGAGGGCACAATATAAAGGGAGCAGAGAACATGAGGAACAGGTGACAACACTCAGACTAACGAGGACTCAACAAGAAAGGGAGCATAGAACATAAGGAACAGGTAAGCACACTCATACAAACGAGGACTGAATAACAGCTAAAGAGGACGTGGTAACTGGAAACAAGGAGGCGGGAACAGGAGCACATGGCAAACAGAGACAAAGCCATGTGCTGACACACAACACAAACAGAGACATGAAACAAAGACACAGACAAGGCTGCCAGGGCAGAACCCTGACAGTACCCCCCTCCAATGGACGCCTCCAGGCGTCCACACTGGGCGAAGGGGTCCAAGGAGGTACCAACAAGGAGGGTGGGCGGGGAACAAAACTGGGAGTTCCAGGGCAGACAGGAATCATGGGGGGCGGGACTGGGAGGGAGGAAAAAATCCAGGGGAATAGTTCAGGGCTGACCAGGGTGGTGCTGGCTTAGGGGGACCATAGCAACCAGTAAATACAGAGGGTGGGATGGGAGGGGTGAAAACTTGAATGGAGGCCCCTTTAGATACAGGAACTGACCTCTCTGGTCTGGACCTCCAACTGGACTTGGCGACAGTGGCAGAATCAGGGGCAATGGCTAAACTGACAGGGAAAGTGAATGGCCCTGTCCCAAATGGCACCCTAAACCCTCACGGTCTTCCTCTGAGTCCGCACTTTCACGACGTAATGCCGCTTTGACTGCCGGGTCCTCTCCGTAGCTCACAGTCTTGCAGACTCAGCAGAAGTGCGCATCGAGGGTGCATAGCAGCCGCAAAGGGGGCGCTCACGAGCACCCTTTTTTAAGCTTAAATGACGAATGGGACACCCTACGGTCTTGTGACCGAAAGTGCACATGAAGTGTGCCATTTGGGACAGGGCCATTGTCTTGGAAACAGGATCGGAGACAGACCCTGGGGTGCCCTTTGAGTTGCAGGATCAGACCTAAAAACAAACTGAAAATTGTCCTCAGGGGCTGGAGCCAAAACTGGACCATGCTCAGGGGCCGGGGGCGACACTGGACCTTCTCCTTCTAGAGCAGGCTCTGCGAACACTCTCTCTGGAGCTGGAGCGGGCTCTGTGAACACTCTCTCTGGAGCTGGAGCGGGCTTAGGAATTGCATCTCCTTCGGGAACGGACTTAGCAACGGGCTCAGGAACAGCTCTCTCTGCAGCAGGCTCATGAACAATTTCCTCTGAAGCAGGCTCGGGAACTGGTCTCACCAGAGCGGGCTCTGGGGCTGCTCTTTCTGGAGTGGGCTCTGGGACTGCATCTTCCACCGAAGTGGGTTCAATAACAGCCTTCACAGCAACAGGCTTGGGAACAGCTCTCTCTGCAGCGAGCACAGAGGAACAACCTCATCTGAAGCAGGCTGGGGAACTGCTCTCAACAGAGCTGGCCTTGGGACTGCTCTCTCTGGAGCGGACTCTGGAATTCTACTTCCAGGAATTTCATACTTTGTGGACACAACAGAAATCTTTACTGTGGACATGACAGGACTGACAAGAATCTTTACTGTGGATAGAAGACTTGTAAGACATTCAGAAAAGGCCTCTGCAGCAATGACAACAGGCAGCTTGGGAATGGCCTCCTTGGCCATAACAGCAGGCATTGACTGACAAGAAGAGGCCTCTGAACATGACAGGTCTGGCAGAAACTGTCTCTGAGGGCATGACATGACTAGCAGGTGGCTTTGGAAATTTCACTAGACTTGATGCCTCAGGAACCACTGGACTTGGGTCTTGAGATTGGAGGAAAGTCGACTGCTCTACATGGGCTACTCTCCACTTCCGCTTGTGACGGGTCGATGGTGTGTGCCTGACCGCCTCTGTAGTATCTAGAGTAGACTCTAGAGGACTCAGTTAACAGCTAAAGCTTGGCCAAAATTGGGTCATGCAACAGGACAATGATCCATGGATCACCAGCAAATCTACATCAAAATGGTTGAAAAAGAAAAGAATCAAACTGTTGCAATGGCCTATCCAGAGTCAAGACCTCATCCCGACTGAAATACTGAGGCAGGACCTTAGAGCGGTGGATTAGATATCTGTGGTGTGTTAATTAGTGCTGTGAGCTGTCATATTGTGAGCTTCTTATTAACATGATGCAGAAGCAGTTTATCCAGTAACAGATCAAACCAAATGCACTGATGTTTGTACAGATAAAATAAAAGAGAAAAAACATATAGCAGGCTCCATTTTGACTCTAAAAAATAGGGAAAAAAGTGAAACACACATATAATATTTGACTGTATTGTTACAACTAAATTAATTGGTTAATGTTAAAGGTTTAGTTCACCCAAAAATGAAAATTCTGTCATTTATCACTCACTCTCATGTTGTTCCACACCCATAAGACCTTTGTTCATCTTCAGAACACAAATTAAGATATTTTTGATGAAAATTGAGAGGTATATGACTCGTCCTTAGACAGCAATATAATCAACACTTTCATCATTAAAACAGTCAACATGACTACAGTGGTTGAAACTTAATTTTATGAAGCGACGAGAATACTTTTTGTGCGCAAAAACAAAACAAAAGTAACAACTTTATTCAACAATATCTTTTTTAATGATGTCTTTAACAATGTCTTTAGTACCTTTATGGACCTTGAAAGTGTTGATTATATTGCTGTCTCAGTACAAGTAATATACCTCTCAGTATACCTCTTTTTTTGTAGAAAACAAACATACATAGTAATGAAAGTTAAAATATTAAATGCCTCATGTTTATAAGAGTAATCCACTGTTTTATAGAAGGGCGTCAAAAAGACAATTTTCACCTGAGATTTGGAGTCAATTTACAGAGGTGTAAAAATGACTTTAAAAAGACGGCACTCACAGCAGCATCATAATTTTATTTTTACACAGAGATTGGTTGGTCCTCTTTAAATGAATAAGGGTCCTCTAGTGGCGAAAATTACATATTGTGCCTTTAAGTCTTGCAGCCATACTTTCTTTGTAAATTGTGTATTTTTCTGCCACACTGTGTATTTTAACTCTCATTGTGGTGCAGTTTTCCATTTTAAGTGCATTACTGTCAATACAATTTTTGAGTTTGAATCATTTTCTGTGGATACAGATGCTGTCAACACAGAGCTTTACTTGTATTGAACCAGAACAATCCTTTAAATGATGAATTTGTTTGATGAACTAATTATTTAATTTCTTGTTGAATATAATTCTGCTTTATGGGAACCTAATCTATATGTTAACATGCTTTATTGTTTCACTTGCATTACAATTATCCTCTTCTTCCCCAATTTTCTTTATCCTTCGGTGAAAATCTGTCTTTAATAATATATCAATGCATACTAAATCCATTCACATCCGTGAATTTCTACTTAAATCAATAAAAACTTAGAATGGGCAAACAAGCAGGCAAGTACATGCACACACATCATAGCCAACATGCAGCTTCAGAGCAGACAAACAGACAGGAAGAAGAAATGGACATACCGTAACTGTCCAAATCACGGCTTTCACAGCGAATTCCTGTATAGTCATTTGGACACCTGATGAAGGGAAACAAACCCACACAGAAGGAATGAGAGGAAGGGGGTAGAGGAGAAAGAGACATGAGGAGGAAGAGGAGAGAGAGAAAAAGACAAGAGCAGAGAAACATGCAGTTAGAACAACAGAGAACAATCCCTGTGAACTGTTCCACTTGATGATGTCATCGCTGTGATGTCACTGGAGGGGTTTGAACCTGAGGAAATAGGACTCATGTCATTTCATGCTCCAAAAATGATATGTGGGTTCGGAAGCCCGATTCATTTTAGTGAACTGATTCATTCAGCTGGTTCAATCGGATGGCAATTCCTCAAGGGGGCGCTTACCACCCTCAATAACTCAGTCCTCCATTGGGCCACAATCAAATATTAGGGCATTTTTGTCTTGTTTAAATATATGAATCTTTAGAAAATCATTAAATAAGTTCCTAGTTCCTAGCAAGCAGCTTTGAGCCTAGAAGAATGAACAAGTTCAAACTAAACGGACATAGTCGTATCAGTTAATACACAGGTTTTTATCATATAATGATGGGGACATGAAATATTGATTTAAAAAGAAACTGTTTTAAAATTGTACCCTTTAATTATCATATAATCCATTATAGTGTAACGCAAAACAATCATTCTAGCAACAACACAAACACTTTAACAATATTATAGGCTTACTATTAAAAGGGGAACTATTTTGCCTTTTTCTCAAAGTAATGATTTTGTTTTTGGGGTCTGCTAGAATAGGTTTTTACGGAAAAATCTTTTGCGTTCTCTCCCAAATATATTATGTTTCCCCTCGCAAAACATTTGTACTTTACAAGCAAATGAGAAGTTTCTAGGGAGGATGCAAAACTTTTGTGAGAACTTTTCCTTTTTGTGAAAAACTTTTCCTTCACCATGTCCCTTTAGAGGCTCCGTAGGTTTTCATGCTTGAATTTTCAAAAAACACTATCGCTGCATCCGAAATCGAATACTTCCCTACTATACAGTATGTGAAAAACAGTACGCCAACAGAGCAGTATGTCTGAATATTTAGTATTCGAGAAACAGTGGGTGAAAAGTCTTACTACTTTCGGCGAGATTCTGAAGTGCGCATTTGATGGACACTTCACTATCCCATGAGGCCACGGGAGAGGATTTATGAATGGAGGTGAAACGAAATCCAAAATTATAATTACGCCCAAATTCAGTCATAAATGCTACATTACTAATAAAAAACCCAACTTTATAGTTTTAGTAAAGTAAAAGCTAGGCTGTAAGTAAATACTCTTTAAATAAAAAAAGACTTTAAATATTTGAAAGCTGTATAAAGCATTTTAAATTTCTTTTTATGCTGTTTAATGTTTATATTTGATATATATATATTTATATATATCTATTTGATATATATATATATAATTGAAATATATATATATATATATAATTAAAATATTGTACTATATATATACATATATATTGCACTAATCACAGTCAAAATAAAAAGAAAGCAGAAAAGACAGTAATCAATGAGAAGAAGGATGATTCATTTGCAAATGATTTAATTCACTGAATTTCCACCAGAAATAAGCACCGTGATAATGTCTTAACGTGGTAAAAGATTTTGGTCATACCGCCCACATGTACTGTGAAGTAAAGCTTTAGCACTGTTGAAGACAAACTTTCAGGCATAATTGAACCACTGTGTCAAGAAAGCCAAGAGTAACACATACTATTTACAAATCAGTCTGTACTTTCCTGACGGCCATTAACCCTTAAATCCGCTTCAGACGCTCTGTTCTGCAAATTAAAGAGATCGACTTGACGAGTCACAGTTAAAGAATGACATCTTCCCCAAAGGGGTTGAGCTTTAAACAGTTTTCATGGCTTGGATTCTCTTCCTTTAAAAAATTAATGCACACACCATAAATCTGAAATGGCTGATAAGAATGAAGCATTGTGTACATGTAAGACCATAAACAAACAGATTGTCAAAGTGAAATCACCTCAACTGAATGTGTTTTGAATGTGTGTAACTTACTTGCAGAACACACTATTTAGTTCATTGCTGAAATAACATTCTCCACCATTAAAGCAGAAGCCCTCCGTATTTTCACTGCACCTCCCCGGAGACAATGTGGTGGTTACTATAGAAACATACGGATACACACACACACACACACACACACACACACAGAAAGTCAGAGATGAGCATCATACATTAGTTGACATTGTGAAAAACGTTCAGAATGAAATATGAGCAAACTGCTGTTTTACTGTACGCTGCCTACTACTTTTCAATAACACGTGAAACAGAATGCAGAAGTATGAAACTTTAACTGTCCTATGCTACATTGTTGTCACATGACCGTACTACTATGTGTAGCATCCAGTTTACATCTCAGAAATAAACATATAAAAAAAATTCTTGGGGCAGTTTGATCAAACAGTGTGTCAAAAAGGAGATGTTAAAAATCTCAGTTGATATCGCTTTCGGTTCACAGTGCAAATACATTGTATTGTGGGTTACAACAGGCTGGCATTATTTGTTACATTATTACATAGGTATTGTAACAAGAAGTCAGACTGGAATTGCTGACGACCCGTTTACATTCACAATGCATGAAAGGTAATATCTGAAAAAGCATAATAGTGGCACTACACTTTAATAATAACTATAACAATGATACTAAAATAATAGTTAATTTGTATTTGGCAAATAGCGTTGCTTGCCCAGATATTCCATATCAAAAAAATTGCATAATGTACACAGTGTAGTAAATTATTTTATCCCTTAAAACTCATCCTTGATCACCAAAATTACATATTTAAACATTTTTTCCTTAACTTAAATGTAACTCTACACCCTTGCCTCATTTAATATACACAGATCTATGAATATGCTAATTAGTTCCACCTCCACTCACTCGCACAAGCTCAGAGATCCACTCGGTCAACTTACTGAGGTAAACGCTGCACAATGGTATCACTTTTTACAACGTCGGACACATAACGGTAATTAATATGATTAGCATTTGGCTTGACTGTGTTATCAAACACCTAATAATGCATTGCTAATGTTACACAAACCATGTTCCCATTCACCATGCTGCAGCTGACTTCTAGTATCCTACAAATGCTTTGAACAACATAGAACGTCAGTGGAGAAAGACATAAAGTTCACCATAACAAAATTGTCAACACTTTCAAGGTCCAGAAAGGTACTAAAGATGTTGTTAAAACAGTCATGTGACTGTAGGGTTCAACCTTAATGTTATGAAGCAAAGAAAATACTTTTTGTACGCAAAAACAAAACAAAAATAACGACTTTATTCAGCAATATCTTTTTTAACAATGTCTATAACAATGTCTTTAGTACCTTTCTGGACCTTGACAGTGGTGGTTAAATTGCTGCCTATGAAGGGTTTAGAAACCTCTTCAGTGTCACATGATCCTTAAGAAATCATTCTAATATCAAGAAACATTTCTGATTATTATCAATGTTGAAAACAGTTGTGTACAATTTCTTTCAGGATTCCTTGATGAATAGAAAGTTCAAAAGAACAGCATTTATCTGAAATACAAAGCTTTTGTAACATTATAAATGTCTTTACTGTCACTTTTGATAAATTTAATGCATCCTTGCTGAATAAAAGTATGAATTTCTTTAATTTCTTTCAAAAAAACAAAACAAAACAAAAACCTATATGTACCCCAAACTGATAATGATTGATATTGATAATGTTACAAAAGATTTCTATATCAGATAAATGCTGTTCTTTTGATCTTTCTATTCATCAAATAATTCTGAAAAAAAAAAAATGTACACAATTTTCAACATTGATAATAATAATAATAATAATAAATGTTTCTTGAGCAGCAGATCATCATATTATAAAGATTTCTGAATTATCATGTGACACTAAAGTAATGATGCTGAAAATTCAAGTACAGTTAACTGAGATTAGACCGGAATTCAAACTTGATCTCAGAGTAAAATCACAGTTCAATTATTTCTATATGAGAATAACAGTGAATGTTAATCCTCTCTGACTAATTTAACCAGTAATTTTTTACATGCCACCAGAACAGAAACAACTGAAGCCATAAAAACAGATTTAAAACTCACCAAACAGATGCCACAAACACAAAAAGAAAAAAAATAATTTGAGAAACATTTTCTTCACCGAAAAGCCCACGCTAGTAACCCTTAAAATGTCTATAAAACATGACTTAACTGTGATATTTATCTGGTTGTGTGTGAATCCTCCTCCAACCTCAGTTTCCGTTTAATCACAAAATTCAGCAAGATTTTGCTGATCTTAAAGTCACGTGATAAAACAGGACACCCAAATGAATTCTAGGGTTAGTACTTGAAGATCTTAAAATGAGGTGAATACAACCTCAGATGAACAACAACACGACATATTACACTGTTTCATTATTTATTTGACAAAAAATTTGGCCAAAATGGAGACACCATGTGTGACAAACTAAGTAATCCACACGTACATGGGTATTTTTATAAACAGATTTTTTTCTTCCTTCGTTTGAAAAAAAATCTCTGTCCACATGAAAATGCTAAAACACGCTATGAAGTGCTGTCAAGAGCATGCCAAATCAGCAGGTGGTGATATAATACTAACCATAAAGCCATGTTGGCCAATCAGAAGCCTGAAAAAAAGGTTATTACCAGTTCCAGTAGGTGTCAAATAAAGGAGATAACAGCTAAAAGTGTCTCTACAAGTGACTGAATCATAGGGTGTACTTAGTTTGTCACACATGGCTGCTTCATTTTGGCCTTATTTTTGTTAAGTAAACCATGGCACAGTGTAATATGTCGTATTTAAGACCTGCTAACGAGCAGGTGAATTTTTATTTTGCCCTGATATGTTAAACCATAGAATTCACAAGGATGCACATTTTCAAATGAATTCTGGTCCTGAATGAAAACTAATAGCAGAAGAGTGTATGTTGGATTAGATAGATCTGTGGTGTGTTATCTAGAGCTTCTTATTAGCAGGAAAGAAAATGAAGAAACGCTTCAGCCACAAACTACTGACACACACAGCGATAACAGATATCCAGAAAAAGCTGTTTATCCACCGACAGATCAAACCAAACAAACTGATGTTTTGTTACAGATAAAATAAATGAGATAAAACATATTAGCAGGCTCCATTTTGACTCAAAAAAAAGTGAATCACACATATAATGTTTGCCTTTGTTGCTACAAGTAAATTAATTAGTGAATGTTAATGAGAAAAAACAGTAACATGTAAATTTAATTGTTAATTTAGAGGAATTTGCATTTGGTATTGGGAAAATTTGACAAGAATTTTTTGAGTTCATAATGAAAACTCTTCCTTTTGATTGTAGATTTGGTATTTTGAATCTGAGGCACAATAACTTTAGTTTTAAAACTCTAGTTGAAGCACATGTGAGTTCATCGTTCTTTTGAAAGCCACATCCCTGGCATTTGTAAAACCAATTTTTGTAACCTTAAAAATATCTCTAAATGACAAAATATGGTCTCAGTGGTGAATGCAGACCTCAAGGCTAGATTATTGTAATGCTTTACTGGGCGGTTGCCCTGCAAGCTTAATAAACAAACTCCAGCAGTTTCTTTCTAGAACCGGTTCTGTCAACACTGCATGGGCTGCCTATTAAACATCCTTTACATTTTAAAATCCTACTGATTCCATATAAAGCCCTGAATGGTTTAGCTCCTCAGTACTTGAGTGAGCTCTTATTGCATTACAGTCCTTCACATCTACTGCAATCTCAAAATAAATTCTGGCCAGTTGATAACAACTAGATTATCAAAATTGACCAACCAAACTCTTCATCTACCAAGCCTCGTTCAGGAAGCAGAAACACTCTGTCAGTATAAATCTAGACTAAAAACACATCTCTTTAACCTGGCATGCACATATTATCACATTTCTATCATTCAAACTCCATTAAAGAATTGTTAGGCTGCAGCTGTCAATCATTCCAGTGCAAGTAAAATCAGCCAAAGGAGACAAACTGATTCAAACTTATGCTTTTCTGGATCCTTGAAGTTCAGCTACATTTTGCTCAGAGCAGTTGATGAATGAACTGAACAGGTGAAAGGATCAACGTTTGTCTGCGCACCATGGGACAAGAGCAGTCTGTCTTGTAATGTTGTTATTGTCTTGGAGATTTATGGAATTAACAGCAATAGCTTCTTTTCCCTTCCTGAAGTGTAGTCAGAACCCACAGCGGTTCATTACTGACTTGGAGGAAACCAGTGAAATATGAAAGTGTGCATGAAATCAATTACAACCTTCTCTGTCTGTGATACAGTATGTTAATGAGGTGTAAAACGAGCCCCTCCAACGTTCCCATTAAGTTATGAAAACGTTATTTCTGAATGATCTTTTTAAAGGAACATTCCACTTTGCAAACATTATGGGAATGTTACTTCTGAATGAACATTCTCTGAACATTCTGATACGTAGCAACATTTAAAAAACATTATAGGATCGTGCAGCTATAATGTTTCAGAAAAAAAACGTTCCATCAACGAATGAATAAATAATATTTTTGTACATTATTAAAGGTGCAGTAAGCGATTTATGAGAAACCCGACTACATGAGAGGAAGAATCTGTTCCATGATGAAGTGATCTGCTGTCCTGAGAGACTGAAGAGCCAATGAGGTCAGAAGAGACAACGAAGATAAAGAGAGCAGAACCTCATTGGCTCAAGCAGATGCAAATGAACCAATCAGGATGCAGCGCTGTCTTGCAGTATTGAGCAGTTCGAGAAACATGGGGAGAGCTGAATGATTTCATGTGTAAAACATCCGCTTCTTCTTCATGCAGTGAGAGGTGGACAGAAAGAACTTCTCATGAAATGAGATCAGACTAAACTAGGACACGGACTGCAGCTGACGTGACACTCGCATCAAAACCCTCCTTCATGAGCCACAGAAACAGTTCTGGAATATGAAGTGTGTCGAGACGGACCTGAGGGTTTGTTTCAGATGATTTAGCTTCACTGTGCTTCTGAACCGTGACTCTTCTAGTGATTCAAGCTCAGCTTTGAGTTCTGTTCCACGTCTAAAGACGGTTTAAAGGGGTGGTTGATTATGATTTCACTTTTTTAACTTTAGTTAGTGTGTAATGTTGCTGTTTGAGCATAAACAACATCTGCAAAGTTACGACGCTCAAAGTTCAATGCAAAGGAAGATATTTTCTTTTAAAGAATTCGCTGTTTAAGGACTACAACAAACAGCTGGTAGGGACTACAACGAGCTTCTTCCTGGGTTGGTGACATCACTAACCCTAAAATTTACATAAACCCCGCCCCTGAGAACACACAACAAAGGGTGTGAGGCCATGTTGGGCTGCTTTAGAGAAGAGGAAGAGTTGTTGTAGTAGAGTGTTGTTGTCATTTTACGCCGGACTGCTTCACAAACGAGGATCAATTCAACTCTGGATTTGCACGAAAGATTAACATGACGACACATGCTAGTGAATCAACTCCACAGCAACTACATAAATTTATCCACTAACCATTCAGAAACATCCAGTTTCATTCTAAAAGTTGTAACTTCTTCCTGAGTCTCTCCATCAGTGTCGACTCCGGTTTGAACAATGTAAGGCTGAACACCGTTACTGACAATCCTCATTTTAGCTGCGTGAGATTCTCCAGCTTTGTTGCTGTTGAGCAAACAAAGCGCGAACTGTTAAAGCAATTTTAACCTGGTTAAAATGTTGACTTTTTGACCTTTAAAGCTTAATATTGTAAATAATTTAAGAAAACAGACAATGCTTCAGCAAATGTGTTTAACAAAGTTTAATAAACACTGAAAAATGTTTCACTGACTACATATAATTAAAAATATTTCACATTTAAAATATTTAAATGATCTCATCTATGTAACTGTCACAGACACGCCAGGTTCCAGCATCACCCAATCACAGCGCACTCAATCCCCGGAGTATTAATCATCTGCACCTGCACCTCATCTACTCACTCATCACCACCAGTATTTAACACTCTCACACACATTCACTCACTGTCCGGTCTCGTACGCACATAGAATGCTATCTGCTTACCTCTTGGACTCCATTGAAGAAACCTACCTGTCTCCTTCGTCTCCAAATCTCCTCGTGTTGTTCCAGTGTGTGTGTGAGTGTCTCCAGCCATCTTCGTCAGCCATCTTCTCATCGTGTCATCATTCATCACTCCTGCAAATCCACGAAAGGACAGTATCACTATCATTCACCTTCTTCACAACTTTAAACATTCATCGTCACTTACCTGCATCACCATCTGCTCTGCTGTGTGTGAAAATAAAGTCTGTTAACCCATACTTCTGTCTCTGCTCAGTCAGTATTGTAACAGTAACGTTTTACCAACAATGTCAAATTTAACATTTCATCTCACTTAAAGGTGCAATATGTAAGATTTTTGCAGTAAAATATCCAAAAACCACTAGGCAAGTGTTATATATTTTGTTCACTTGAGTACTTACAATATCCCAAAGCTTCGAGGACGTGAACGTGATTTCTTCCCTAGTCCTATCCCGATTATTTCCACCGGCTGTGATGTGAAGAACACATGTCTCAAGATTCCGCGCTCAAACTTGCCGTCATCAAGCTACGCCTTTTTTTGAATAGGCCTCTAGCGACCTCTAGCGGACAGAAATCTTACATATTGCACCTTTAATGTCATAGTTTAATCCAGTATGCCATAGCATAGAGCTTTATAGCTACATACAGCTCAATACAAGTACACAGGATGGATCAAGGTTAAAACATAACCTAATATATACATAACATTCCCTCGTATGACAATGACGTGGCTGGAATAAAGCAAATAGACTACAAAACGCAAACCTGTCCTATTAATGAAAAAGATGAACATATAAAGCCATAATTTATTAATTCTCACTAATATATATGCAAAACAAGTTTGTGAGAAATGGCAACAATTAGATTTCTGATGTGTGAATATGTGCTCGATCTTGTTCAGCTCTTCTGGATCTGATGTCATAAACCAGAATAATGACAGTAGCCACGCCCACCAGAGCAGAGAGGACCAATCGGATCACAGCTTCAGTAGGACCACAACAGTGGACAGAGTCTGAAGAATAAAAACATCAAACTGAGATCAGCTCAGTCAATAAACGCTAATATAAAAAATATCTGAAGGGCAGGAAAAATTCTCTACTCACCATTGACAGAAACTCTGAAAGCTTTTAATGACAATGTCCAAATTGTAATTAGTAGTTTATATTCTCCAGCATGTTCACTTGTGATGTCTGTGATGGTCAGAGATCCAGTTTGATTGTCCAGCTTCAGTCTGTCTCTGAATCTCCCATCAAGAACATCATCACGATCAAAAACATCATCATATACATTGATTCTGTTGAACCGTTTGTTGATTTCAGCTATTACAGTGTTTTTGGTTCCAAACACCCACTGAATCTCATCATGATAATTAATTTCAGTAAGACTAGAGTTCAGAGTGACTGAATCTCCCTCCATCAC
Organism: Hypophthalmichthys molitrix; assembly: GCA_037950675.1. Classification (NCBI taxonomy): domain Eukaryota; kingdom Metazoa; phylum Chordata; class Actinopteri; order Cypriniformes; family Xenocyprididae; genus Hypophthalmichthys; species Hypophthalmichthys molitrix. Next base: position 26,732,168 of record CM075502.1, on the reverse strand, counting down.
TGAGATTTCAACTGTATCACCAAACAGAGAACAAACAGAAACAGGGTTTGTCACAGATTAATACTGTTAAACAACTAAAAAATTGTTTACAAAAGTGAAAGGTTTTAAATTTCAACTTTTGAACAATATAATAAACAATAGATCAGAGCAAAAAAAAAAAAAAAACATGGTGTGTGGGTGAATATTGTATATCTGGTGGTTAAAAAACAAATCAGTGAAAGAAAAATTAAACTCACCATAGAGAGCAAGCACAAAATGTATGGTCACATGGTTGTTTAATAAGCTATAAACTCCAGCATGTTCAGTTGTGATGTCTGTGATGGTCAGAGATCCAGTTTGATTGTCCAGCTTCAGTCTGTCTCTGAATCTCCCATCAAGAACATCATCATCAAGAACATCACCATCAAGAACATCATCATCAAGAACATCATCATCAAGAACATCACCATCAAGAACATCATCATCAAGAATATCATCATAAAGAAAAATATCACCATCAAGATCATCATCAGTGATTCTGTCGGACTGTTTATTGAGTTCAGCTATTACAGTGTCTCTATTTTCAAACCTCCACTGAATCCGATCATCATCCTTCATTTCAGTAAGACTAGAGTTCAGAGTGACTGAATCTCCCTCCATCACTAATATTTCAACTGTATCACCAAACAAACACATGGAGAACAAACACAAAGATTCAACACAGATTTACAGTAATTTACAAAAGTAGTTTGAAATTTAAAGTTAAAATGAAAATCGTCATTATATGGGCCTAACACAAGCAAAATGGAGTTTGGATTAATAATTGTATCTTTGTGCTGACTAAAAAACAAGCAAAAAACAGGTGAAACAAATAACTCACCACAGACAGTGAGGCTGAAATGATTTTCCACAGTGTTGATCTTTTGTTTATAAAGTCCAGCATGTTCAGTTGTGGCGTCTGTGATGATCAGAGATCCAGTTTGATTATCCAGCTTCAGTCTGTCTCTGAATCTCCCATCAAGAACATCATCATATACAGGGGTTCTGTTGAACCGTTTGAGTTCAGCTATTACAGTGTTTCCAAACATCCACTGAATCTGATCATCATCCTTCATTTCAGTAAGACCAGAATCTAGAGTGACTGAATATCCCTCCATCACTGACACTATAAGCGCAACAATAGTTTTAACACTCCTCCCTGAAAAACACAGATTAAAGCTTTAAAATCACTTGATGTTGGTGTCACAATCCCTGCCTGTGTTCCCTGTGTCTGTCATGGACTGTATTTTGGTTACTCTCGTGTTTTCTCCTGTGTTCTTGCCTTGTGGATTCCTTTAATAAATATTACTGCGTGAATACCCTAGAATTCATCTGATTGAATCCTAGGGTTTTATGTATCAGGACATAATAAAAAATTATCTGGTCTGGCAGGTCTTAAAATGAGGTACCTGTATGACCTCAGATGAACAAAAACACATGACATATCACACTGTCATTGTTTAGTCTGTAGTCAATTATTTTATCCCTTAAAACTCATATTTGATCACCAAAATTACGTATTTAAACATTTTTTCCTTAGCTTGAATGTAACTCTTGCCTCATTTAATATACACGGATCTATGAATATGCAAATTAGCCACGCCTCCACTCGCTCGCACAAGTTCAAGAGATCCACTCGGTCAACTTACTGAGATAAACGCTGCACAATGGTATCGCTTTTTACAACGTCGGACACATCGTATTGATAAATTTACCCAATTTTTCATATCAACAGAAAAATATACCAGGATAACCTTCTTTTGAGACTCCCTTGCGTGGTCAGTTAATGATATGCTAAAGCCCGCCGACACGTTGACGTGATTGGTTACAAGGTAGTTTGTGATGTCAGACACCAGCGATTTCAAACCGCGGGTTTGAGACTGTCTTTAGTTTGCTGCAGTTTTAAAGAGAAAATACTCAGCAATGGTGTTGACATATGAATTTCATATGAACAACATTAAAAACTTGATTTTCACCACAGGGGGACTTTATGCCCAAAAACCTTCTGTAAAGAAGAGTGGGCCAAAATTCCTCCTCAGCAAAGTGAGGGACTGATGAAGTCATAAAGAAAGTTACTGCTGCTATATGCATTGAATCATAGGGTGAACTTAGTTTGTCACACATGGCTGCTTTATTTTGGCTTCATTTTTGTTAAATAATGTGTAATATTTCATGTGTTGTTGTTCATCTGAGATGTTACCTAATTTTAAGACCTGCTAATGACCAGATTATTGTTTTATTATGTCGTGTCACTTAAAACCACAAAAGGCTGCACATTTTCAAATGAATTCTGGTCCTGAATGAAAACTAATAGCAGAAGAGTGTATATTAGATATCTGTGGTGTGTTAATTAGTGCTGTGAGCTGTCAGATTGTGATTAGCAGGAAATGAAGAAACGCTTCAGCCTCAAACTACTGACACACACACTGATGCAGAAGCAGTTTATCCACCAACAGATCAAACCAAACACACTGATGTTTGTACAGATAAAATAAAAGAGAAAAAACATATATCAGGCTCCATTTTGACTCAGAAAAAAAGTGAATCACACATATAATGTTTGCCTTTGTTGCTACAATTAGTGAACGTTAATGAGAAAAAACAGTAACATGTAAATGTAATTGTTAATTTAGAGGAATTTGCATTTGGTTTCCAGAGTGATTTGGTATTGGGAAAATTTGAGTTCATAATGAGATCTCTTGCTTTTGATTGTAAATTTTGGTATTTTAGTGAATCTGAGACACAATAACTTTATCCTTTTTCCATCTGGAGAAACTGAAAAGTGTATATTTGATACCAAAGTGTAGAAGTGATCTTCGATAGCAAACTTTCTTTTGAAAGCCACATCTCTGGCATTTGTAAAACCACTCCAGAAAAAGTAAATTAATGCATTCCTGACCTGAAGGTTAGATTATTGTAATGCTTTACTGGGCGGTTGTCCTGCACACTTAATAAACAAACTCCAGCTGATAGAGTTCTTACCAATCTTATAGGAGACAGTGAGAGAAAATCTTTTTCTCATACTGTTGGTCTGGATTTTATAATCTCCTTCATGTTCAGTAGTGATGGTCAGAGATCCAGTTTGATTGTCCAGCTTCAGTCTGTCTCTGAATCTCCCATCAAGAACATCATCATATACAGCGATTCTGTCGGTCTGTTTAATGATTTCAGCTATTAAAGTGTTTTCAGTTCCAAACCTCCACTGACTCTTTTCATCATCCATTATTTCAGTAAGATCAGATTCTAGAGTGACTAACGAAGTACATTTACTTGAGTATTCTTTTGGAACATTTGCACTTTTAAGAATAGAATTAAATGTGGGTACTTTAACTTGAGTACATTTCTAATGGAAAAATTGTACTTTTACTTCGCTACGCTGGGCGACGTTCCTCTCATTATTTTATTTTAATGCAGTACTGTACATGTTAAGAAATGCATATTTTATTCCAAACGCACCGTCTTTTTTTCATGAACGATGCATCATTCACAAATCTTTTGAGTCGATTCTGTTCAAAGACTTGATCAAACAAGTTGGCAAAACTGTCCTACTGTCTTGTAAAAATTAAAAGTTTACAATGACTTCAGTAGTTACTAGAGAGTTATCACGTTTTTCACTTTAGAATACTGATCCAAATAATTAGTAATTAGTAATTTGGTAATACTGGGTTACCATGACCTTTAATTTAGAATTAATTATACATTATGCATCATTCATGTTAATTATGAACCTGTATATAGTAGTTCTTAGTAGTTCTCTGGGAGGAATGAAGTTATTGCAGGATTTTTTTTAATAATAATTTATTTATTAAATATATATATATATATATATATATATATATATATTAGTTAACTAGTAACTAGCTACTTGAGTAGTTTTTTATTGGATACTTTTTTACTCTTACTCAAGTAACTATTAAGATTATTACTTTCACTTTTACTTTGAGTAAATATTTTTATAAGTACTTGTACTTTTACTTGAGTACAGTTTTTGGATACTCTACCAGGAGTGCCTGGAGCTTTCATCAACAGTGACACACCACCTGAAGAACAGAATTTTTCACAGATTAAAGCTTTGAAATCATGAAGTTTCACAAAAATACTTTTAATCATTTAAATGTGAAGTTAATGCAGCAGTACAAAGACAAAAATTGATATATGAAAAGAGAAATTGTCAAATCAACCAAATTTCGGCATCTTCGCTGAGCCTTCGCAGCATCATCATTTTATTTTTACACAGAGATTGAGTCAGAGGTTGGTCCTCTTTAAATGAAAAATCAGCTGTATGCAAAGAGACCCACATTTGTTTTTGTTGTTTTTTTTGACTGAAAATGTGAACAATTTACCAGTTTACTCATGGAGATTAAGATATCTTTAAAACTTTTTGAGTTACAGGCATGCAAACTTGAGGCAAAAAACACGAGGTGCTTTTTGCCATTCTTGAACTGTCACCGTTGGCATATAATGAAACAAAGATTGCTAAAGTCAACAGATTTTACTAATAGACCTACCAATCTCTGTGTAAAAATAAAATAAAGATGCTGCCATCTTTCTACAGTCATTTTTACACCCCTGTAAATTGGCTCCAAAAGGTGAAAATTGTCATTTTGACCCCCTCTACAAAACAGTGGATTACGCCATAAATATAGTGGTGGCAAAAATTATTAGAACGGTACATTTTTTTAAGTGTTAAAAAATACAGCAAAAACAGTAAAATTGTGAAATATTTTTACAAATTAAAATAACGGTTTTCTATTTGAATATATTTTAAAATGCAATTTATTTCTGTGTTGGTAATGCTGAATTTAAATGTTAAAATGTTTCTTGAGCAGCAGATCATCATATTATAAAGATTTCTGAATTATCATGTGACACTAAAGTAATGATGCTGAAAATTCAAGTACAGTTAACTGAGATTAGACCTGAATTCAAACTTGATCTCTGAGTAAAATCACAGTTCGATTATTTCTATATGAGAATAACAGTGAATGTTAATCCTCTCTGACTAATTTAACCAGTAATTTATTACATGCCACCAGAAACAGATTTAAAACTCACCAACCAGACGCCACAAAAAGAAAAAAACTAATTTGAGAAACATTTTCTTCATCGGTTCACTGAAAAGCCCACCACAGTAACCCTTAAAATGTCTGACAACACAACTGAACTGTGATATTTATCTGGTTGTGTGTGAATCCTCCTCCTCAGTTTCCGTTTAATCTCAAAATTCAGCAAGATTTTGCTTATCTTAAAGTCACGTGATAAAACAGGACACGATCGAAGGTATATTAATAAATATCCTGATGCATCCAAGCTATATAACGGCAGTGAACAGGAACGAGTATGAGCTGAAGAAAGTGCTTCCATCCATCATAAACCTACTCCACATGGCTCCTGGGGGGTTAATAAAGACCTTCTGAAGTGAAGCGACGTGTTTGTGTAAGAAAAATCCACCAGACCGCCTTCCGTATTCATCTTAGGAAACGTATGCGACGTACTACAAGTGGTAACTAAAAACATTTTTTTTTTATACGCCGATAGTATGTTAAAAGCACATTTTAGTTTGTATTCATGGTGTCTCAAAATAGCACAGTTGAGTACAATTAGATGTTATTTTTTAGTATATTAAGTTCAGAATTAGAGCACTTTAAGTACATTACAGAAGTGTAGGCCTGCTGCTGCTAAAAGTGTCTCTACAAGCGACTGAATCATAGGGTGTACTTAGTTTGTCACACATGGCTGCTCCATTTTGGCCTTATTTTTGTTAAGTAAACCATGGCACAGTGTAATATGTCGTTTTTAAGACCTGCTAACGAGCAGGTGAATTTTTATTATGCCCTGATATGTTAAATAGAATTCACAAGGATGCACATTTTCAAATGAATTCTGGTCCTGAGTGAAAACTAATAGCAGAAGAGTGTATGTTGGATTAGATGGATCTGTGGTGTGTTATCTAGAGCAGGAGAGAAAATGAAGAAACGCTTCAGCTACTGAAGTACAAACTACTGACACACACAGCGATGCAAAAGCGGTTTATCCACTGACAGATCAAACTGATGTTTGTACAGATAAAACATATAGCAGGCTCCATTTTGACTTCAAAAATGAGAAAACATGTAAATGTAATTGTTAATTTAGAGGAATTTGCATTTGGTTTCCAGAGTGATTTGGTTTTGGGAAAATTTGACAAGAATTTTTTGAGTTCATAATGAAAACTCGCTTTTGATTGTAGAATTTGGTATTTTGGTAAATCTGAGGCACAGTTTTGAAACTCTAGTTGAGTTTATCTTTTCATCTAGAGAAACTAAGTGTAGATTTGATACCAAAGTGTAGAAGTAATCTTTGATAGCAATCTTTCTTTTGAAAGCCACATCTCTGGCATTTGTAAAACAAATTTTTGTAACGTTAAAAATGTCTTGTAATGTTGTTATTGTCTTGGGGATTGGTGGAATTAACAGCAATCGTTTGTTTTCCCTTCCTGAAGCGTACACTCAGCTGTTAATGGATCAGAACGTCACAGCGGTTCATTACTGACTCTGTGGAAAACAGCGGAATATGAAAGTGTGCATGAAATCAATTACAACCTTCTCTGTCTGTGATACAGTATGATAATGAGGTGTAAAACGAGCCCCTCCCCGGCTAAAAAAAAAAAATGTTTTAAGAACGTTTTCCTAACGTTCCCATTAAGTTATGAAAACGTTATTTTAAAATCTTTTCCATGAATGATGTATAAATAATATTTTTGTACATTATTAAAGGTGCAGTGAGTAATTTCTGAGAAACGCTGTTGATATTTGAAATCACCCTACCCAAAAGGATCACGCCCCTATCTTGATAGCTCCGCCCCCAAATTCACAAACACGCTATGCAGCACAGGCACCTCCCCCCTAATGAGTAGACACGCCCCTTACTGCTGATTGGCTACAAGTGTGTATGGTGTTCGGTCCGATCCACTTCCAACAGCGTTTCTCAGAAATTGCTTACTGCACCTTTAAAGACCGGATAACTTTGAACGAAGGTTGTTTCTTTGCCAGAACGTTCCCTGTGAGCCGGGTCTGCATTACATGTGTGCATGAGCTTCATGACCCATGATTACATGAGAGGAAGAATCTGTTCCATGATGAAGTGATCTGCGTCCTGAGAGACTGAAGAGCCAATGAGGTCAGAAGAGACAGCTAAGATAAAGAGAGCGGAACCTCATTGGCTGAAGCAGATGCAAAGGAACCAATCAGCAGCGTTGTTTTCATATTCTCTGTTATATTCTGCATTGTGCATTTTGAGAAACACGGTAAGAGCTGCATCTGTTTCATGTGTAAAACATCCACTTCTTCTTCATGCAGTGAGAAATGCAACATCAAACCATCTTCCTCTATAGTCAGCTCAATTCCTGTCATGATGGCGAGTCTAAAGCCCTGGGTATACTTCACTTTTTTATGCGTACTCTAGTGCAGGGGTTTGCAAACCTGTCCTGGAGGACCTCCAGCCCTGCTCATCTAACACACCTGATTCAACTCATCAGCTCATTAGTAGAGACGGCAAGACCTGAAGTGGGTGTGTCAAATAATAATGAGGGTATTTTTCTATCTATCATCGCTGTAGCTTGCATGCGTTCCCGTCTGTTCTGTTTATGCAGGGTTTTTTCCGACTACCTTGTGAATCGACGCTCCCAGAGCACAGCTGCCCCCTTGTGGATAAACTAATTACTGCAAAAAAATTTGTATTAGTACAAGTACGCGTGGTTACAAAAATCTGGCGGTGCACGTACTCTTCTGCACACGTTACGCACACTGTACGCTGACCCTCACGTACTCGTAAAAAGTCAAGTATACATTGGTCTTTACTGAGCAACTGTTGACCTGACTCTAAAAAATAAAACATCTGCCGAATAATGTCACAAATATAACTGAGGGTTTCTGCTGCTACAGCAACTCCATAATCATGTTCAGCTGTTACTCCATTAAGGGATTGTTCACCCAAAAATTATTCCAGCATTTACTCGCCCTCAAGCCATCCCAGGTGTATATGACTATCTTCTTTCAGACGAACACAATCTGAGATATATTTAAAAATATGCTTAGTCCTCCAAGGGTTATAATGGCAGCCCATATTTTGAAGACAAAAAAATGCATCCATCCATAAAAAAAATGAATCCATACAACTCCAGGGGGTTAATAAAGACCTTCTGAAGCGAATCAATGCATTTGTTTAAGACAAATATCTTTATTTAAAACTTTATAAAGTCGTACGGGACAGCCATACGCATTCGGCGTACGTCCAAAAAGCGTTAACTTCCGTGACGTAGTACACAATAACATGACATACTAGCGTAGTACGTCATGGCGCAGCGTAGATTGTCATGGCATTGTGTAGAACGTCGCAGAAGTTCACTTTTTGGACGTACGTCGAATGCGTATGGCTGTCCCGCCGGAAGCTCGATATTTTGCTTTATAAAGTTTATAAACTTATGTTATATTTCATTTATAAAGGATATTTGTCTCACACAAATGCATCGATTCGCTTCAGAAGGCCTTTATTAACCCCCTGGAGTCTTATGGATTCATTTTTTTAATGGATGGATGCATTTTTTTTTTTTGTCTTCAAAATTAAATTTGGGCTGCCATTCACTGCCATTATAAACCTTGGAGGACTAAATATATTTTTAAATATATCTCCGATTGTGTTCATCTGAAAGAAGATGGTCATATACACCTAAGATGGCTTGAGGGCGAGTAAATCATGGGATAATGTTCATTTTTGGGTGAACTATCCCTTTACACACACTCATCTAATTCATGGTTTTCTCATTCTCATGTTCTAAACCCATTTGACTCTGTTCTGAGAGTCTTCATGCATGATGAATGACAGACAGCCGTGTGACCTGCAGATGTTTTAATGACTGCACATGCTCACAGTGAACTGCTGATGTGTTGATGTGTCAGTTACACACATGAACTAATAATAATAATAATAATTAACATGTTCCTCTCGGTGCAGCCACTGAAGAGCCAAGACACAGATCTGACCATCAGACCGGTTACACCAGCTGTGTGCAAGTTACTGTAAAACTTAGGGTATTTAAGGTGTAAATGGCCACTAAGTTACAACTCAGCTAACAGGGAACGTTCTAAGAACGTTCTGGGAAGGTTCTCGAACAAACATTCTTTCAGGAACATCAAAGTTCAAAGTTATCTGATCTTTAATAATGTTCTCAAAACGTTTTTTAAATGTTACTACTTGTTTCATAGAACACTCAAAAGTAACGTTCCCATAATGTTTGCAGAATGATAAAATGGAATGCTCAAGAAAAAACATTTAACGTTTTTTGAACGTTCAGACAATATTTAGAAATAATGTTTCTTAAAGGTGCAGTAAGCAATTTCTGAGAAAAGCTGTTGAAAGTGGATCTAACTGACCACCAAAACATACTTGTAGCCAATCAGCAGTAAGGGGCGTGTCCACTCATTAGGGGGGAGGTGCCTGTGCTGCATAGCATTTTCATGAATTTGGGGGCGGAGCTATCAAGATCCTTTTGGGTAGGGGCGTGTTTGTTTTGGTGATTTCAAAATAGCGTTTCTCAGAAATTGCTTACTGCACCTTTAACTTCTTTTGTTCGATATCAATCAGGAATAAAACATCAGACAGATGAAAGCTCATGTTTTATCTGACAGACTGACGATGATGATGATGATGATGGCGACACTTGTTTATATTTTAAAAAAGAATATTATGTGCATAACAGACTCGATTGTGGCGCTCCAGCATGAAACCCTATCAACACATACATTTAAAAATAAAAACATAAAAATTTAATTTATATAACTGGTTGTATTAGTATTTATTTATTGCCCTTTGTTAATTTTAGATACAGTTCCTTTATAATATTTACATATTTGAAAATATTAATTATCTTATGACTATTTTTGCGTCGCTCTAAATGGAAATGTAATTAATCATCGCTGACAGTTGAGCAAATCGACTGCAGTGAGATAAAACTGCAGGCTTCTTATTGGATCAGTAACAGTGGTAATCTTTATGAGCTCTGCCTTGAGAACAAACGCTGCAACTAGAGTAAGAACAGAGGAAGTTACAAACAAACTACTTTCCTGTACAGCTGGTGTTGAAGCCGTGATGATCGTGTGTCTGGATCAGGGCTGCAGTCAATCTAACATACTGACATTGATCAAAGCATCTCACAATCATCTACCCAAACCCAGAACTACAACAAATGCACAGACAGACTACAGGTCATGTGACTAGTTAAGCGGTTAACCCAGCAGGTGATTTTTTAGTCTCTAGTAAACCCCTGCCGCTGTACACATAAATAATAAATGACACGTGTTCCATGTTCTGTGTCATGCACACGTCAGTTCAGTGTTTCAGTTCATGTTGTGTTTATCGTATGTCGTCCGGTCAAAAAACGCCCAAAAAACAATTTAACGAGCAAATGCATGGAACGAAACAGCCCGTGTCGTTCGCCGGCTCTTCCCGCGTTTGCCGTGGTCCCGCCGTCAGTGACATCATCCAGAGAGTGTGTGTGTGTGTGTGTATGTCAGTTTTCTTGTTTGATTTACAGATGAAAAAACAAAGACGACAAAAACCGAAGAAGAGGAGCAGGAGATTGAGTGGCCACGGCTCAGAGATGTGAGGAGGTGGAGAAGCACAGCTTCAGCGTGTACGGGTTCGAACCGTCTGAAACACACAACAACAACAGCATCAAGAGAAACGTTCATGCTTCATCTCAGATCCTGAATCTATGACATGATTAAACCGACAGGGGCTTATGGGTAAAGAGTGTATGCTTACTGGGTATCCGGATCTGATAGTGATTGAGAACCGTCAGAACCTCCACAGCGTGAGTCTTACTGTCGAACTCCAGTAAACCAGAGATGGTCTTTGAACTGGCTGCAGATACAAACACAAGAGACAGAATGTTTCAAAGTAGCTTCACAGTGATAGAAATATATAACAGTGTTAATGTTGCAAAATTCATCAATGGAATGTTCGTATAACCAAGAAAAGACATTTAAAAAATGGACATTTTGAATGTTCCGAAACAATGTCTTAGCAAAACATTCTTAGAACATATTCTTGTTAGATGGGTGACTGCCGTAATCAAGCAATCAATATGTTTTTTTCCTCTTTTGGAGAAAAAAAAGTGGATTTTATCTTTTGATATTGGAGTTAATGTGAACACAAAAATTACATTTGCTGTCGTCTCCCATTCGCCGCTATAGAAGTTTACCCAACTGTGACGTCTGTTATGAAACAACATGCAGCTTAAACAGGAGATAACTCACGTTTGGCATCAAACACTTTGTATTTGATGAATCCTGGGACGTCGTGTTCTGTGCATAACTGCAAAACAACAGAACAAAATCAGAGTGTCTTACAGTACAGAGTCCAGCAGAGGGCGCTGGCAACACGTTTACTCAGCTCTAGAGATGGGCTCATATTGTTTTTATGTACAGCTAGTTATGAATACTCTAATCCTAACAGAAAACTTTCTGCTTTTTAACAATAAAAATAAAACATTGTTTAACTTTATTTTATACCACTGTTCAAATGAGGACGTCCCTTAAAAGGAAGTTTTGTCAGATGAACTCTCTTCTGGGGAAAAATTTGTCTGCTAAATTGGGTTTGGTCACCTGACCCTTTTAGATAACAGATGAATATAGAAACTGATGAGCTCATGCTTGTAGAATAAACACACGCTCTGATTCATTCAATATGGAAGGACGTTTCTGCCACGTTAGAAAAAAATCATGCTTAAAAAGTCAAAATGATGACATTCTATGTCATATTTATGAGATAGAATGTTGAAATTATGAAATAGTAAGTAATAATTATGAAATGAAAAGTCAAAATTATCATTTAAGTCATAATTATGACATGAGAAGTTGAAAGTTGACATACTAAATCTGAATTGACAAGTTGAAATTATGACATTAAAAGTCAAAATTATTACTTAAAAAGTCATAATCATGACATAAAAAGCTGAAAGTTGACATACTAAACTAAAATTATGGCAAATCAAAATTATGACATTAAAAAGTTGAAATTATTACTTGAAAAGTCGAAACTATGACATTAAAAGTCGAAATTATTACTTAAAAAAATCATAATTATGACATAAAAAGTTGAAAGTTGACATACTAAATCAAAATCAACAAATCAAAATTATGACATTAAAAAGTCTAGATTATTACTTAAAAGTCATATTTATGAGATTAAATGTCAAAATTATGACAAGGTAGGTAATAATTTAGATGAAAAGTCAGAATTATGACAAAAAGTTGAAAGTTGACATACTAAATCAAAATTATAACAAATTGAAATTATGACATTAAAATGACAAAATTATTACTTAAAAAGCCATAATTATGACATAAAAATTTGAAACTTAACATACTCAACTGAAATTATGACAAGCCCAAATTATGACATTAAAAAGCTGAAATTATTACTTAAAAGGTCATAATTATGACATAAAATTTTGAAAGATGGCATACTAAATCAAAATCAACAAATCAAAATTATGACATTAAAAAGTCGAAATTATTACTTAAGTCATATTATTTATGTATAAATATTATAAAAAATTAAAATTTGACATACTAAAATGAAATGATGACAAGCCAAAATTATGACATTAAAAAGTTGAAATTATTACTTAAAAAGTCATAATTATGACTTAAAATGTTGAAAGTTGACATACTAAACTGAAATTATGACAAGGCAAAATTATGACATTAAAAAGTTAAAATTATTACTTGAAAAGTCGAAATTATGACAAACAGTTATAAAGTTGACATACAAAATTGAAATTATGACATTAAAAAGTCGAATTACTTAAAAAGTAATTAATGAAATAATTATGACAAAAAGTTGAAAGTTGCCATACTAAATCAACATTATGACAAATTGAAATTATGACATTAAAATGTCAAAATTATTACTTAAAAAGTCATATTTATGAGATTAAATGTCAAAATTATGACATAGTTGGTAATAATTGAGATGAAAAGTCATAATTATGACAAAATTTTTAAAGTTGGCATACTAAATCAAAATCGACAAATCAAAATTATTACATTAAAATGTCAAAATTATTACTTAAAAAGCCATAATTATGACATAAAAAGTTGACATACTAAATCAAAATTAACAAATAAATGTATTAAATGGTGCTGTTTTATGTGAGAGTGAGCGTGACGCACCCGCTGCAGGTCGTCTTCACTGATGCAGGGCGGCACGTTGTAGAAGTGCAGCACACATGACGGAGGCTGGATGATGTTCTTGGAGGCCTGACCGGCGCTGGTGAAGCGGTTGTTGCGGGTCATGGCGAAGTCCTTGTAGCTGCTGGAGCCGTCCTCCAACTCGAACACCTGACTGGGGATGACGGCGTGCTGCTTCGACACGCTGACCACAGAGAACACAACACACACATCCATCAGTCTGAATCTGACTTCAGAGCATCTGAGACATGAGTGATGAATTATTCTGATGGATGATGGTCCATCTCAATCCCATGAGTCTCTGCTGCTGATCATCTGATTCTTAACAGTTCAAATGAAGTCCTGAACATTTCACTTAGATCTAAAAATATTAAATTATTCATTTCTTCCCCCATCTGATGTGTGTGCGTGCGAGTGTGCGTTTGTGCATGTGTGTGTTTGTGAGTGTGTATGTGTGTGAGTGCGTTTGTGTGTGTGTGTGTCCATCTGAGTGAGTGTATGTGTGTGTGTGCGTGTTTGTGAGTGTGTATGAGTGTGTGTATGTGTGTGAGTGCGTTTGTGTGTGTGTGTGCGTGAGTGAGTGTATGTGTGTGCGTGCGTGTGTGTTTGTGAGCGTGTGAGTGTGTGTGCGTGCGTGCGTTTGTGAGTGAATGTGTGTGTGTGTGAGTGAGTGTGTATATGTGTGTGAGTGTGTGCGTGAGTGCGTTTGTGTGTGTGAATGTGAGTGAGTGTATGTGTGTGCATGCGTGTTTGTGAGTGTGTATGAGTGTGTGAGTGCATGTGAGTGAGTGTATGTGTGTGCGTGCGTGCGTGTGTTTTTGTGAGTGAATGTGTGTGAGTGTGTGCATTTGTAAGTGTGTGCGTATATGTGCGTGAGTGCGTTTTGTGTGTGTTTGTGAGTGTGTATGAGTGTGTGAGTGAGTGTATGTGTGTGCGTGCATGTGTGTGTTTGTGAGCGTGTATGAGTGTGAGTGTGTGTGCGTTTGTGAGTGAATGTGTGTGTGTGTGAGTGAGTGTGTGTATATGTGTGAGTGTGTGCGTTTGTGCGCGTGTGAGTGAGTGTATGTGTGCGTGAGTGAATGTGTGTGTATATGTGTGTGAGTGTGTGCATTTGTAAGTGTGTGTGTGTATATGTGCGTGAGTGCGTTTGTGTGTGTGTGTGCGTGAGTGAGTGTATGTGTGTGCGTGCGTGTGTTTGTGAGCGTGTGAGTGTGTGCGTGCGTGCGTTTGTGAGTGAATGTGTGTGTGTGTGAGTGAGTGTGTGTATATGTGTGTGAGTGTGTGCGTGAGTGCGTTTGTGTGTGTGAATGTGAGTGAGTGTATGTGTGTGCATGCGTGTTTGTGAGTGTATGAGTGTGTGAGTGCATGTGAGTGAGTGTATGTGTGTGCGTGCGTGTGTTTTTGTGAGTGAATGTGTGTGAGTGTGTGCATTTGTAAGTGTGTGCGTATATGTGCGTGAGTGAGTGTGTATGAGTGTGTGAGTGCATGTGAGTGAGTGTATGTGTGTGCGTGCATGTGTGTGTTTGTGAGCGTGTATGAGTGTGAGTGTGTGTGCGTTTGTGAGTGAATGTGTGTGTGTGTGAGTGTGTGTATATGTGTGAGTGTGTGCGTTTGTGCGCGTGTGAGTGAGTGTATGTGTGCGTGAGTGAATGTGTGTGTATATGTGTGTGAGTGTGTGCATTTGTAAGTGTGTGTGTGTATATGTGCGTGAGTGCGTTTGTGTGTGTAAGAGTGTGTGCGTGCGTGTTTGTGAGAATGTGTGTGTGAGTGTGTGTATATGTGTATGAGTGTGTGCGTTTGTAAGTGTGTGTGTATATGTGTGTGAGTGCGTTTGTGTGTGTTTGTGAGTGTGTGTGAATGTGTGCAAGTGTGCGTGTTTGTGAGTGAGTGTGTGTATATGTGTGTGAGTGCATGTGTGAGTGCGTTTGTGAGTGTGTGTGTGAGGCTGTGTGTGTTTGTGAGTGTGTGATCATGTGTGTATGTGTGCTTGTGTGTGAGTGTGTGTGTGTGTGAGTGCGTGTATATATGTGTGTTTGTGTGTGTGTGAGTGAGTGCGTGTATATGTGTGTGTGTGTGTGTGTGTTTCCTCACCAGACGTTGAGTCGTTTGCTGAACACCTTGATGCTGTTCAGGTGTGTGATCGCTCTGTCAACCGCATACTCATCACCCATCTCCACTAGAGCTGTGCCCGGGACGCTCTTCATGAACTTCACCTACACACACACACACACACACACACACACACACACAGTTGGGGTGTATTCAGTAATATTATTGATTTAACTGAGAACAAAATTTGAACTGAACGCGCCTAAAATGTCTTCGATGTTTTCGACCATCAACACATCCAGCGTTATATTTCTGTTCCATCTGTTAGTCAAAGTGTTCTGCACACTTTACCTTCTCAATGTTTCCGTACAGACAGAAGAGGTTGAAGATGCGGGTGCAGTTCATCTTGGCGGGATGCAGGCCGCTCACCATGGCAACAGAGCTGGAGGCGTGGCTCATGTAGGAGGAGGTCTGAGGAAGCGGATACGACACCACCTCCGGCACGTCATGAGAGCTGCGCTTGAAACGGTTATTACTGGGCAGAGGCAGCAGGGGGCAGTGCGACCCTACACACACACACACACACACACACACACACACTGTTATGACACAGCCTTTACCCTTGTGCTGTGCTAAAAATCCTTTACTTATTTTTTTTTTATATATAAAAAAAAAAGAGATTTATAAGTCATTTATCTGTAGGCCGGACATTTTTGACTGGAAACAGCACAAGTGTTTAACAAGGTGGGAAAAAAAATCCCCCAAAATCTATTTTTGTGTGAAGTTGTTAAACCATGTGTGATTACTGTCAACAAGTTCAGTGTGATAACATTAACCAGCATTTACAGGAAAAAGAAAATGGGTTAAAATGACTCATTACTGTTAAAAAACATCATATTTAATCACTGGAGTCTGTTATCATATATTTCTTTTGCTGTTGCTTTATAAAAGAACCAGTGATTTGACCAGAGTTCTGGTGTGAATCAGAATTAAGAGATAATGAAAGAGCGATATCTAACGAATCAGATCACACCGATGAGGACTGACCGTATCCGTTGTCGCTGTACGAGGACGGATGTTCTCCCAGGATGGCCTGCCGCTGTCGGCCTTTACCGCGCTCTACGACAAACACATTCGACACACACAGTCTGTAAAAACACTCACATTTACACTGCTGACACATTCAACATGAGAACACGAGCACAGAGAAACACACACAGATGAAACATCCCTCACAAAAAAAAAAAAAAAAACATTTTGATTTTCTGAATGTACTTTTGCTGCACATGCTATATAAACACACACACACACACACGCATACATACTCAAACACACACACACATGCACACCCACACACAAACACACACAAGCACACTCACACACACACACATACATTCACAAACACACACATACACTCAAACACACACAAACGCAGACACACACTCACACGCATACATACTCAAACACACACACACGTACATAGAAACACACACATACACTCACACACACAAACGCAGACACACACATTCACACACACACACACACACACACACACACGCATACATATACACAAACACACACACACACTCAAACACACACACCCACGCACACCCACAAACACACCCACACACAAACGCCCACACACACACACTCACACAAACGCACACATACATACACACACAAACGCACACTCACACACACACAAATAAACGCACGCACACACACTCACACACGCTCACACACAAACACACACACACACACACTCACACAAACGCACACATACATACACACACAAACGCACACTCACACACACACAAATAAACGCACGCACACACACGCTCACACACAAACGCACACACACACAAACGCACTCACACACAAACACACACACTCGCACAAACACACACTCACGCACAAACACACTCAAACACACAAACGCACACAAACACACACTAACGCACAAACACACAAATGCACACTCATACACAAACACACACGCTCACACACAAATGCACATAAACACACACTCACGCACAAACACACTCAAACACAAATGCACAAAATTGTGGACATGTTTCAAAAAGGTTAAATGATGAAAAATACAAAAAAAAAGTGAATTTTTGGGGGCAGAATCTACAAATCAGCCATGATGCAGGAAAAAAGGCACATAGCAACAAAGCGGTTAATTCAAAAATAATAAAAAAAAAATCTTATAGATTAATTGTATAAATTAATTAAATTATTGCATAAATATTATTTAGTACCTTAAAACTCCCTCAAAACACAAAACATCAAAGTTCCCCTATCACGCTGTTTTAAAGAGTCCTAATTTTGTTCTCCTGCAGCAGGTTTACATTCATCAAACGTCAAAAATCATAATAATATTGCAGCATCAGCTGATTTCTCAAAGAGTAATGGATTGTGTCTCTCTAAGCCCCTCCTAATAATGTTCTCAAGCGTTATTGGATGTTCATCTAATGTCTTCTTAAACGCTACACTTGTTACTTTTAAATGTTTTCTGAACATTCCGAAACATTCCGATAATGTTTGCAAAATGATACAATGGAACGTTCCGTTAACACTCGCACAACCAAGACAAAACTGGACGTTTTAAATGTTCAGAGAACATCTAGAAATAATGTTTTCATAATTTAGCAAAACATTCTTGAAACATATTCTTGTTAGCTGGCAGAGAGAAAGACAGAAAAAGAGACAGGCAGAAAAAAAAGGCTTTTTTTGTAAATTAGGCTGCAGTCAAACATAATCCTCTTTAGATGGAGCAGGAAAAAATATGAAAAAATTACTCTGAGGTGCTTTTTATAGCAAAGCAGCTTTAACGGATCGTTAAAGAATCATTCTCACAAACACTAGAAAACACTCTAAACAAACACACACACACACGAGTGATGAGATCAACAGGATAAGAGAAACAAGAGCACGTTATGTGTGAACGCTGATGCAGAAATAGGCTAAAATGAGGAAGAGAAGCGCTCCTCTCGCCTCCTCCTGCGTGTATCTGTCTCTCTGCAGGTCTGCGCTGGAGTCACGCACAGCCACGCTAATCGCTGCAAAACCAGCAGTTAGCGGCAAGAGGCTGCGCTCCATCTTTAGCGGGGCTGATGGGATTTCAGCTCAATGTGACCTTCAGCCATCAGCTGAGCAGCAGAACATGCTTCCTCAGGCCACAGAAATATAACGCATGGATGATGAAATACAACGATCATGAAACGCTTTAGTTCATCTGACGTTTTTTAAATGTTACATTCCAAATAATGTTTAATGAATGATGAAATGGAATGTTCCCTTAACGTTCATAAAATCAAGAAGAAAACATTAAAAATCTGGACATTTCAGAGAACATTCAGAAACAATGTTTTCGTAGAACATTAGCAAAACATTATTTTTGTGTGCTTTGCAATTTTTGTCAAAAAAAAAAAAAAAGGAACATTTTAAAATTGATGTGAAGCAATAAAAATGAACATCAAAATGTGTTTCAGTGTTGCAAGTAAACAGGCTGCAAACTAAACAAAAACTGCAAAAAGATGATGTCACAATAAAAAAATTAATGAAAATTAATGCAATAACAGGGTTGCATGCAAAATGTAATAGTGCAAACTGATAAATATTACATTTTTAGTTTCTTAAAAATTATTTTTTTTAAAAATACTTTGTTTTCACATTATATTTAATATTCATTGCATAGATTATGTCGACACTGACGTTATGGAAGCTTGTCAGAATTACGAGTTATAAAGTCAGAATTGCAAGATATAAAGTCACAATTTCAAGTTATAAAGTCTGAATTATGAGTTATAAAGTCAAAATTGCGAGTTATAAAGTCAAAATTTTGAGATATAATGTCAGAATTTCGAGTTATAAAGTCAGAATTGCGAGATATAAAGTCTGAATTATGAGTTATAAAGTCAAAATTGCATTATAAAGTCAGAATTGCGAGTTATAAAGTCAAAATTTTGATATAAAGTCAGAATTTCAAGTTATAAAGTCAGAATTGCGAGATATAAAGTCTGAATTATGAGTTATAAAGTCAAAATTGTAATTTATAAAGTCAGAATTGCGAATTATAAAGTCAGAATTGCAAGATATGAAGTCAGAATTTCGAGTTATAAAGTCAGAATTATGAGTTATATAGTCAGAATTATGAGTTATAAAGTCAGAATTATGAGTTATATAGTCAGAATTATGAGTTATAAAGTCAGAATTGTGTTATAAAGTCTGAATTATGAGTTATAAAGTCAAAATTGTAATTTATAAAGTCAGAATTGCGAGATATAAAGTCAGATATATGAGTTATAGTCAAAATTGCGTGATATAAAGTCAGAATTGCGTTATAAAGTCTGAACTATGAGTT
>CM075502.1:26682500-26707500 GCA_037950675.1 Hypophthalmichthys molitrix | reverse complement strand
TATATATATATATAATTATTGCAAATTATGCATGTAAATATTTAATATATCAATCAACATATCTATATATACATATATATATAAACAATATATTTAATAATTGTTGCAAAATATGCAAATTATGCATGCAAATATTTAAGCAGTTTGAGAGCGAATGGAGACTTGATTACATCATTGGCAGTGCTTCTTGAGAGTGGGCGGAGCCAAAGAGTTCTTTTGTGATGATTTGTTTGTTTCAATTCTCTGATTGGTAGAGATTTCTCAGCAGAATCATGGGTAATGTAATGTTCCACTAGGAACATTATTATTTTAAAAAATAACTTAAAATAATTGCAGGCTAATAATTATTCCATCGATTAACAGCCTCGTAGCTCTTTATCATGAAAAATCAGTTCCTCTATGGAGAAAATGAATGGGATTTTTACTCCCGTATCCCGACTGTTGTGCTCTATTTTAGAGGAGTTATATTAGTGTATGTGAGCGAGTGCAACAACAGCACCAAATCCATAATCACACACACACACACACACACACACTGAAGGATATTCCACCATGGCTTGGATTCCGTTCCTCTTGAAGATCACGATCCGCAGCACATTTCCAATCGGATTACAGACTGTGTACAAAACATCCTAGAAGATGAAGACGAGAAGACGTTCAGAAGAAACCTTCAGAGAGGCTCATGTGACGTGTAACAGGATCCAGTTTACCGTAGTGATGGGGTAGAGCGGGTTCTGGATGGACAGCAGCAGCACTTTGTTCCCGCTGTTGGGGTCGTCGGCGTTGGTGGGCCGCGTGATGCGTTTGCTGGTGGAGTAGTTGAAGTAGGCCTGCTGACCGGCGATGTAGACGGGCTCCTGGGAGCCGCACGCCACGCAGCGGTCGGCGCTCTGAACCTCCTCGAACTCCACCAGAGCCTGACGCTTGAACGGCATCATCATCACGTAACTGCAGGAGAGGAAGACGACCGTCAGGACAGTGATATTACAGCTTTTATTTTTGATCATCTCGTTATGTGCTTTTTTACGTTTTTATTACAGCCACAGGTCAAATGTTCATATTTCAACAATGAATTGGAGTAAAAACAGGTATATTTTGGTTTTCCGGTTAAAAAAAAATCCTTCATCACTAATGATCGGTACTTTTGAAAAATATACAGCAGTTTATCTGCACAAAAACAGAAACAAACATTAATACAACTAATAAGAAGTCTACAAAAGGAATACTGAAGGACTCAAATGTGCCGTTTGTGATGTTGAGATGTTTAAAACAGTCACAGATGTCACAGCGCATTCTGTGGTCATGAGATGCTCATAGTGACTATAAATACACTCATATGACCTTGTTTTGTGTCCGAGAGAGAGAGAGAGACTTCCTATCTTCCTGTTCGTCCACATTTGATCCGTGTCTTTCCTAACCCACAGTTGGGTTGTTTTAACCCAGAGGAAGAGTTGTTTTAGCCCACGGTTGGGTTGTTATAATACAGGGATTGGGTTGTTTTAACCCAGAGGATGAGTTGTTTTAAGCCAAAGGTTGGGTTGTTTTAGCCCACGGTTGGGTTGTTATAACCCAGTGGTTGGGTTGTTTTAACCCAGAGGAAGAGTTGTTTTAACCCACAGTTGGGTTGTTTTAGCCCACGGTTGGGTTGTTTTAACCCAGAGGAAGAGTTGTTTCAGCCCACGGTTGGGTTGTTATAATAAAGGGATTGGGTTGTTTTAACCCAGAGGATGAGTTGTTTTAAGCCAGCGGTTGGGTTGTTTTAACCCAAAGGTTGGGTTGTTTTAGCCCACGGTTGGGTTGTTATAACCCAGTGGTTGGGTTGTTTTAACCCACGGTTGGGTTGTTTTAACCCAGAGGAAGAGTTGTTTTAACCCACAGTTGGGTTGTTTTAGCCCACGGTTGGGTTGTTTTAGCCCACGGTTTGGGTTGTTTTAACCCAGAGGAAGAGTTGTTTTAACCCACAGTTGGGTTGTTTTAGCCCACGGTTGGGTTGTTTTAACCCAGAGGAAGAGTTGTTTTAACCCACAGTTGGGTTGTTTTAGCCCACGGTTGGGTTGTTTTAACCCAGAGGAAGAGTTGTTTTAACCCACAGTTGGGTTGTTTTAGCCCACGGTTGGGTTGTTTTAACCCAGAGGAAGAGTTGTTTTAACCCACAGTTGGGTTGTTTTAGCCCACGGTTGGGTTGTTTTAACCCAGAGGAAGAGTTGTTTTAACCCACAGTTGGGTTGTTTTAGCCCACGGTTGGGTTGTTTTAACCCAGAGGAAGAGTTGTTTTAACCCACAGTTGGGTTGTTTTAGCCCACGGTTGGGTTGTTTTAACCCAGAGGAAGAGTTGTTTTAACCCACAGTTGGGTTGTTTTAGCCCACGGTTGGGTTGTTTTAACCCAGAGGAAGAGTTGTTTTAACCCACAGTTGGGTTGTTTTAGCCCACGGTTGGGTTGTTTTAACCCAGAGGAAGAGTTGTTTTAACCCACAGTTGGGTTGTTTTAGCCCACGGTTGGGTTGTTTTAACCCAGAGGAAGAGTTGTTTTAACCCACAGTTGGGTTGTTTTAGCCCACGGTTGGGTTGTTTTAACCCAGAGGAAGAGTTGTTTTAACCCACAGTTGGGTTGTTTTAACCCACAGTTTGGGTTGTTTTAACCCACAGTTGGGTTGTTTTAGCCCACGGTTGGGTTGTTTTAACCCAGAGGAAGAGTTGTTTTAACCCACAGTTGGGTTGTTTTAGCCCACGGAGGGGTTGTTTTAACCCAGAGGTTGGGTTGTTTTAACCCAGAGGAAGAGTTGTTTTAACCCATGGTTGAGTTGTTTTAACCCAGCAGTTGGGTTGTTTTAGCCCACGGATGGGTTGTTTTAACCCAGAGGAAGAGTTGTTTTAACCCACAGTTGGGTTATTTTAGCCCACGGTTGGGTTGTTTTAACCCAGAGGAAGAGTTGTTTCAGCCCACGGTTGGGTTGTTATAATAAAGGGATTGGGTTGTTTTAACCCAGAGGATGAGTTGTTTTAAGCCAGCGGTTGGGTTGTTTTAACCCAAAGGTTGGGTTGTTTTAGCCCACGGTTGGGTTGTTATAATACAGGGATTGGGTTGTTTTAACCCAGAGGATGAGTTGTTTTAAGCCAGCGGTTGGGTTGTTTTAACCCAAAGGTTGGGTTGTTTTAGCCCACGGTTGGGTTGTTATAACCCAGTGGTTGGGTTGTTTTAACCCACGGTTGGGTTGTTTTAACCCAGAGGAAGAGTTGTTTTAACCCACAGTTGGGTTGTTTTAGCCCACGGTTGGGTTGTTTTAGCCCACGGTTTGGGTTGTTTTAACCCAGAGGAAGAGTTGTTTTAACCCACAGTTGGGTTGTTTTAGCCCACGGTTGGGTTGTTTTAACCCAGAGGAAGAGTTGTTTTAACCCACAGTTGGGTTGTTTTAGCCCACGGTTGGGTTGTTTTAACCCAGAGGAAGAGTTGTTTTAACCCACAGTTGGGTTGTTTTAGCCCACGGTTGGGTTGTTTTAGCCCACGGATGGGTTGTTTTAACCCAGAGGTTGGGTTGTTTTAACCCAGAGGAAGAGTTGTTTTAACCCATGGTTGAGTTGTTTTAACCCAGCAGTTGGGTTGTTTTAGCCCACGGTTGGGTTGTTTTAACCCAGAGGAAGAGTTGTTTTAACCCACAGTTGGGTTGTTTTAACCCAGAGGAAGAGTTGTTTTAACCCACAGTTGGGTTGTTTTAGCCCACGGATGGGTTGTTTTAACCCAGAGGTTGGGTTGTTTTAACCCAGAGGTTGGGTTGTTTTAACCCAGAGGAAGAGTTGTTTTAACCCATGGTTGAGTTGTTTTAACCCAGCAGTTGGGTTGTTTTAGCCCACGGATGGGTTGTTTTAACCCAGAGGAAGAGTTGTTTTAACCCACAGTTGGGTTGTTTTAGCCCACGGTTGGGTTGTTTTAACCCAGAGGAAGAGTTGTTTTAACCCACAGTTGGGTTGTTTTAGCCCACGGTTGGGTTGTTTTAACCCAGAGGAAGAGTTGTTTTAACCCACAGTTGGGTTGTTTTAGCCCACGGTTGGGTTGTTTTAACCCAGAGGAAGAGTTGTTTTAACCCACAGTTGGGTTGTTTTAGCCCACGGTTGGGTTGTTTTAGCCCACGGATGGGTTGTTTTAACCCAGAGGTTGGGTTGTTTTAACCCAGAGGAAGAGTTGTTTTAACCCATGGTTGAGTTGTTCTAACCCAGCAGTTGGGTTGTTTTAGCCCACGGATGGGTTGTTTTAACCCAGAGGAAGAGTTGTTTTAACCCACAGTTGGGTTGTTTTAGCCCACGGTTGGGTTGTTTTAACCCAGAGGAAGAGTTGTTTTAACCCACAGTTGGGTTGTTTTAACCCAGAGGAAGAGTTGTTTTAACCCACAGTTGGGTTGTTTTAGCCCACGGTTGGGTTGTTTTAACCCAGAGGAAGAGTTGTTTTAACCCACAGTTGGGTTGTTTTAGCCCACGGTTGGGTTGTTTTAGCCCACGGTTGGGTTGTTTTAACCCAGAGGAAGAGTTGTTTTAACCCACGGTTGGGTTGTTTTAGCCCACGGTTGGGTTGTTTTAACCCAGAGGAAGAGTTGTTTTAACCCACAGTTGGGTTGTTTTAGCCCACGGTTGGGTTGTTTTAGCCCACGGATGGGTTGTTTTAACCCAGAGGTTGGGTTGTTTTAACCCAGAGGAAGAGTTGTTTTAACCCATGGTTGAGTTGTTTTAACCCAGCAGTTGGGTTGTTTTAGCCCACGGATGGGTTGTTTTAACCCAGAGGAAGAGTTGTTTTAACCCACAGTTGGGTTGTTTTAGCCCACGGTTGGGTTGTTTTAACCCAGAGGAAGAGTTGTTTTAACCCACAGTTGGGTTGTTTTAGCCCACGGTTGGGTTGTTTTAGCCCACGGATGGGTTGTTTTAACCCAGAGGAAGAGTTGTTTTAACCCACAGTTGGGTTGTTTTAGCCCACGGTTGGGTTGTTATAATACAGGGATTGGGTTGTTTTAACCCAGAGGATGAGTTGTTTGAAGCCAGCGGTTGGGTTGTTTTAACCCAGAGGAAGAGTTGTTATAACCCAGCGATTGAGTTGTTTTAACCCAGAAGTTGGGTTGTTTTAACCCACAGTTGGGTTGTTTTAGCCCACAGATGGGTTGTTTTAACCCAGAGGAAGAGTTGTTTTAACCCACAGTTGGGTTGTTTTAGCCCACGGTTGGGTTGTTTTAGCCCACGGATGGGTTGTTTTAACCCAGAGGAAGAGTTGTTTTAACACACAGTTGGGTTGTTTTAGCCCACGGATGGGTTGTTTTAACCCAGCAGTTGGGTTGTTTTTAGCCCACGGATGGGTTGTTTTAACCCAGAGGGAGAGTTGTTTTAACCCACAGTTGGGTTGTTTTAGCCCACGGTTGGGTTGTTATAATACAGGGATTGGGTTGTTTTAACCCAAAGGTTGGGTTGTTTTAGCCCACGGATGGGTTGTTTTAACCCAGAGGAAGAGTTGTTATAACCCAGCGATTGAGTTGTTTTAACCCAGAAGTTGGGTTGTTTTAACCCACGGTTGAGTTGTTTTAACCCAGCAGTTGGGTTGTTTTAACCCACAGTTGGGTTGTTATAACCCAGCGATTGGGTTGTTTTAACCCAGAGATTGGGTTGTTTTAGCCCACATTGAGTTGTTTTAACCCAACGATTGATGGTTTTAACCCAGCGGTGGGTTGTTTTAATGACTGGGTTGTTTTAACCCAGCAGTTGGGTTAAATGCTGGGTAGTTTTTATTTAACTCAACTATTGTTTAACATTTACTGTATTACTTGTTTAAATGAACCCAAAATATGTTGGAAATGAACATTTATTAATAAGTTTAATGAATACATTTATTAAATTGATTATTAATAAATGTTCACTTTTTGATTATTATTGTTGCCTCTAGTAATTATGAGTCTGATTTTTAATTTCCAACCTATTTTGGGTTCATTTTAAATCAGTCATATAGTCATTTTTAAACAATAGTTGGGTTAAAACAACCCAATCGCTGGGTTTTCAACCCAACTTGGGTTGTTTTTAACCCAACATTTTTTTGTGTAATTTAGTTGAGCTCAAACACACGCATCTGCTTATATTCTAAGCTTTGGAGTCAGAATCTGATGTTCCCATGATCCTCTGTGAGCGTCTGTGGGTGTAAATGTCACTTTAGAAAAGAGGCTCATTGTGAATCCAGAGAGAAACGAGAAAAGCCTCAAATACAGGAAGTGCTACCATAAATGACTACAACTGTCAACTTCATTTATAGAATCATAATTCAGTCATTTGAAGCACAGCTGAATCTACAGAGATGTTCATGTGATGAATAGATGATTGTGGTGAACATCAGAAGGAAACAGTCCCTCAGAATGAATGCATGTTAACCAGCTGAACATCCTCACGAGAGGCTGGTTGGTTAACGTGGTTATCTGATCCGTCGTTATGAAGGAAGATCATTAATGGAATTGGTTAAAATGCTTCGAGTCGTTTGTGTGATGAATCTGAACATGAATCTGTGAAATATGAAAATTAAACCATAATTTTACCAGATGTTTCCGAATTTCTCCAAGGCCTCGACCAGATCAGCTTCCACCACAGATTCACACAATCCTCGGACATGAACGACGGGAGACGGAGCGATGCGGTGAGTCTCGGAGCCGTTATCCTGCAGGAGAGAGAAACACAGGATGAGTCTGGAGGAACATTATTAGCACACACACACACACACACGCACTTTATTAAACTGTTTTCAACATTGATAATAATCATAAATGTTTCTTGAGCAGCAATGATTTCTGAAGGATCATGTGACACTGAAGACTGGAGTAATGATGCTGAAAATTCAGCTTTGATCACAGGAATAAATTACACTTTACTATATATTCACATAGAAAACAGTTATTTTAAATTTTAATAATATTTCACAATTTTTACTGTATTTTTTATCAAATAAAAGCAGCCTCGGTGAGCAGAAGAGACTTGTCGACCTCAAACCTTTGTACACTATTGTACATTAAAAATGAATTCTCTTAAATCAAATCTGAAAACTGAAAAATGATCAAAAGCTTTAAATAAAAACAGATCTCAGATAATGAGAGAATAATTCAGATGATTTTCCCTGTGAATGAACCTTAAAAGCGTCTGTGTCTCCAGATGTTCAGCTGTGGAATCATGTGACAGCTACTCTACTTTTACTCTCACAAACACGTAAACAACATCATCTCACATGTGACAGGAAGAGAGCACTTAGCAACAACCCAGAACACCTTAAAAACTGGCAACAGTAAAGACGTTTGCTCATTTCAGTTCATCAGACTCCTCTGATCATCTGCGGATGTGTCAGTCAATCACATCGCACTGTCAGAGATTATACTCGGCCAAAAGTCAGTCATATTCAATTAGTCAATATTCATATTCATAGTCAATTTTTCACTTAGATTATGTGATTTAACGTTTTAGGTTAAAAACATGAGTGCATATAAAAACAAGTGACAGAAGCATGTGACGCTGAAACCACACATGCATCTGCATGTGCAATTTTATTTTTGCAGGCATCAAACTCTCTTTCCATTTTCTGTTTTGCAAAACTCCTGAATGTTTGCCGACCACAGAGATCAACAGACTACCGGCTTGAGCCTCACGTACACCACAACAGCAAGAACACGAAGAACGTCCGACTGATTCACTCAGAGTCATCATCGAATCAGGGTTATTATAGTCAATTGAAACTAAACTAAATCCATAAAAAAAAAATTGTTGCTTGACATAAACTAAACATTAACTGAAATAAAATAAAATATATAAAAAAATTAAACTTATTTGATCTCATTTCTCATTTCCATTAAGAATGAATCTTAAAATAAATAAAAATGAATCAAAACTATACAAAAAAATGAAAAAAAAAACCCATAAAATTATATTATAAAACTATAACTAAAATTAAAATGAAAACAGAAAATATAAAAGTAAATAATATTGTTAAAAAAAATAATAATAGTATCTCAATGGTTATGTTTCCACCCACTGCATTTTGGGAAATCGCATTTTAAAAAAAACAATTATCGACGTTCAAGTGCTTTAAGGACTTTAAGCACATGCAAAAAAAGGTATTATGTTTTAATTAGCAAGCCTATAACCATCTAAATCATAGATAGAGCAAATACAGGCAATTTATCAAAGGAAATATATGGTTTTTAAAGCTTTTTAACAGTTATCGAGGTTGAGCCAAAAAACTAGGACTAGTTCACGAAAGTAGGTTTTTGAAATAATCTCTAATATTTAACAAATGTTTCGATGGACAGCGGCGGTCCTGGAGTCAAAGTTTCTCAGAATGAAGAGTTCTACCATCTGGTATCAATGTCGTGGGCGTGTGCGAAAAATCGCGGGATATACAGTCCTTTTCGCATGTGGAAAACGCGATTGGCTGCCTTCTTTTGAATTTCTCACAGGCCTCTAGGGCCGTGAGTCCGATCAGCCTCCTTTAACCTTGTCAAGTTATTTTCCTGTTATAGCGCCACCAAGTGGCCAGTCGCCAATATCTTTTTCACATAACCACAGAATGAGCTCTTACATAGGTGTGCCGAGTTTGGTGAAAATATCTCATTCCGTTCACGAGTAATAGCCATTTTAGTAAAAGTGGCTCCGCCCACTTTGATCGTTTTGGAGACCGTGAAACGAAATTTCAACTTTTTAAATTTATAATTAATGACAATCAGACACCAGAGAATGTTGCTGCACTGGTTTGGTTCCGATCGGGCCAAAAACCTAGGACTAATTCGCAAAAGTAGGTTTTTCAAAAAATCCAAAATACTGAAAATTTCGTGCATACGTTTTAAGGGGTTCAATTGTATATCTCTGAAACCCTATTGTAATTATTACAATTTCCAAGAATCAACATTCTCCCCTAAAAGCGATAGGGCAGACCAAACCGTAAGTCATAGGAACCTACTTTTGCGAACTAGTCCTAGGTTTTTCACCCGATTGGAACCAAACCAGTGCAGTCTGACTATCAAAATGATAAAAAAAAGTTAAAATTACAATTCACGGTCCGCCAAAACGTTTGAAGTGGGCGGAGCCACTAACTAAAATGGCTATAACTCGTGAAAGAAATTAGATATTTTCACCAAACTTGGAACACAGGTGTATGGGCTCAATCTTTGGTCATGTGGGTTAAAACAAAAATCACAGCGATTGGCCACTTGGTGGCGCTATAAGAGGAAAAACATGAAAATGGCTATAACTACTTCACCGTTAGTCCGACTGACTTGAAAATTGGCATGCAGTGACTTTGTCCAAGGTGCCAAGACTTCCTTTGAGGACATTCACGTATCTCGAAAAATGCGGCCGGCCGTTGGCCAATGAAATTTGAGCAGCTAAGGTTAACGGAGGCCGATCGGAATGAAACTCGCTGGGCCTGTGTGACTCACGGCCCTAGAGACCTGTGAGAAATTCAAAAGAAATCGGCCACCGGGGGGCGCCTTCGTGTATTTCATATGCGTATATCAAGTGACTTTTTCGCATACGCCCACGACATTGATACCAGATGGTAGAACTCTTCATTCTGAGCAACTTTGCCACTAGGACCGCCGCTGTCCATCGAATTGTTCGTTAAATATTGGAGATTATTTCAAAAACCTACTTTCGTGAACTAGTCCTAGTTTTTTGGCTCAACCTCGATAACTGTTAAAAAGCTTTATAAACCATATATTTCCTATGGTAAATTGCCTGTATTTGCTGTAAATGGTCTATGATCGAGATGGTTACAGGCTTGCTAAATAAAACATCATACCTTTTTACGCATGTGCTTAAAGGACTTAAAGCGCTTGAATTGCTGCCCGCAGCTGTATTTTTGTTTTGTTACATTAGGTTAAGTCTTTAAAATAACTGTGTGAATGCAAAGTGAATCAGGACTAAATGGATCATTTTCTTTTTTGGTCCGCACCAAAAGAACCAAACGCACCCTAAAATATAACTGCATGTAATAGAAGCACTAAGACACCTTACAGTTTTTCTGAAGTATTTCTTCCTGTGTCGCTGTGAGAAAACTGCTGTCTGTCTCTCAACACGAGTTTAACACCTGTCTCACCCTCAAAGTGAGAACAGAGAAAAGGTGTCATTTAAGAGATCAGTAACAGTGATATGCTGCACAACCAGATTATGTGCGCTGCATCATATTCCCTACATCTGTTGCTTAACTCAATAATTCACCCAAATGTGAGTGAGTAAATAATGAGGTTTGAGGTGAACTACTTTCTTTAAACCCGTCAGAGCCAAAGCAGCATCTGCGGTTGGAAAACAACCTGTGGAAACACGATGCCCATGACCCTTTTCATCTGAAGAATCAAATCATTCAGACCCCGAGCACACTCAAAATAGTGTCACACAAACATCAAACCACTTCCACGGCAGACAGACGGAAGATGAACTAACAAACCAGACACAAACAGACTTACACTGCATTCCCTGGGAATATGAACTCGGCGTTGCTGGCGCTGTGCTCTACTCAATTAAAAGTCAGAATATCTGATCAAAAACATAGGATGAATTCAAGTTGATTGGGACACTTTGAGATCAAAAGTGTCCTACTCAACCTGAATTCACCTCTACTTGAGTGAAAGTAAAAAAGAACAATGTTTAAAGAGGACCTATTCTGCTTTTTTACATGTTCAGCTTTCGTTACTGTTGCTGTTTGAGCATGAAAAAGTCCCTCCAGCAGGAGTTATTCTCTATATCAGTGTCACTGTTTCCAAACTCCCTGAAACGCTTTCATTGTAGTCTTGAGTTTTCTTTCGGGAACAATGTCAAAAATGGAGAAAATAAGGTGTTTTAATCATTTGAATCATTTTCTCAATAGAAACTGAAAGAATTGTGTAAAATGTCTTTTATCAGACAGACACAAAAAGAAACAAAACAGCGCAGAGGTCAAAAAACATCCGTCTATAGTGCATGTTCACATAAAAAGACACTCTAGTGAACAACGCAGACCGAAGACAAGAACATCAAACCTCAAAAACTGCTGCAAAACTACGAGCAGATCTCAAGGACTGAACAGAAGAGATTTCCATGTCAGAGAAGGCGGAGCCTCAGAGCCACACCCACCTGTTACATCATCGCCATTGCTATAGGTGTTTACCAGCCTATAGCAAACTATTTAAATCTCCCGAAACACCAAACGAACTTCGTTTTGGCCTGATTTTGCTTGATTTGATGTCATACTTGTTTGTTCTTCAATTTCACTTGAAGTATATATCGAGACCTTTAAATACACGAATCAAGTAAAGTATTTAAACCCCGCTCAAACGTTTATATCTAGCTGATTTAGTCGTCTCTGTATCAGATTTTAGTATAATTAAGTTAGTATTATAGTTTTTATTAACATTTTGAATTAGTTTTTTATTTTTATTACGCTTTCATTTTAAATTTAGTTAACGTTTTAGTAATTTTTTTAAATATGTCTATATTGTTTTAGTTATTTTAGTGCATGAACTTAAACTAAATGAAAATGAGAAATGCTGCCTTGTCAAATCCAAAGTTTTTTTGTTTTTGTTTTTTAAATATTTTAGTTTATTATATTTATTATTTCAGTTATTTCAGTTTTATTTCAAACAAAACACACTTTAGTTTGACTATAATAACTCTAGTATCAGGGGGTCGGTATCGGCAGCGTCACATTCGTGTGACACAAACTCTGTTAATTCCTCCAAGACCTTTTAAGGCTCTGCTGTCACTATGGTAACGGCCTCTTACATTATTTATGTATTTCTCAGCTGTAAGTGACGCTTTACTGTGTTTGACAGGCACTGACGGGCGTATGTGTTTGTGTGTGTGTGTTCATTTTCACGTGTCTCTTCGGGACTGGCAGACCCCAGTTTCAGTTCTGATTTGTTCCTCAATTTTGACAGGATAATATCCATGGAATTTAATATCTAATCCATTTTTATTTGTGAAGATGCACATATTCAACCAAAGTAATAAAGCAGATTGTGTTTAAGAGCCTTCAGCTGTGATTCTCTGTTATCGTATTAATTCATTATCACACAATTAAAATCTGAACAGCCTTCTTACCTACATGACCTCATCACATTAGCAGCACAGCCACACCCACTACACCATTTAACTCCACCCACCATCTCAACTCACAGGAGTGATGGACAGGATTCATAAATACTGAATAATTACAGTCTTCATTTGCATACAGACACAAAGTGTGGTTAAATCCTGCTTTACTCTGATGTTCAGTTCTCCATTACTCTGAATAATACGGAGATGAACGGGGAAATTCATGTGAAAATCTTCCTGTGAATGAGCGATAAGGAAACACCAAACACCTCTTCTGCAGCCTGTGCAAAAATGAGCCACAACAACTAAAATAACCACACACACTACTGAAAAAAACATTATCTGTTGACTATGTTTTTAATCATAAAGATAGCGTAGTTTAAATAATAACAAATGGCTGTTTGTTTGTTCTGCAAATTCATAATAAGGAGAAAAAGTGTCCAATCTCGGCAACAGATGGTCAGATGTTTTATTATTCATGTTTCAGAGATTGTATATAAGCCATCTGACTTTAATTAAACAAATGCATAAACAGGTTAATCAGGCAGACATACAAGCGCCTCGTCATCAGACGCTGCTTTAAAAATAGCTCTGAATCTACGGGAAATGAGCAGAGAGACGCGGCCGGGTTATTGCTGCAGCTGCATGTGAATGTCATCATACTCTGATTGGATTACACAAATTGGTCAAATGAATCGTTTCGGGTGACATTTCAAACGCAGCACAGAAACGCAGGGACACAAACAGTGTGTTCTCCTGACCGGATGAACACGAGGACAGCTATACGTTTACTGATGAACGTCTGATTCATATATGCATGGAAAGAAAGAATGAAAGAAAGAAAGAAAGAAAAAATTGAAAAAAGAAAGAAAAAGAAGGATTCCATTCTTCCTTCCTTCATTTGTTCTTTCTTTCTTTCCTACTTTCTTACTTTGTTTGTTCTTTCTTTCTTTCTTTCTTTCATTTGTTCTTTTTTTTAAAGGAAGGAATGAATAAAGGAAGGAAAGAAAGAACAAAAAATGAACAAAGAAAAGTAAGGAAAGAAAGAACAAATGAACAAACTAATTAAGTAAGGAAAGAAAGAAAAAAAGAACAAATGAAAGAAGGAAGGAAGGAAAAAAAAAAGAATGAATGATTGAAAGAAAGAAAGAAAGAAAGAAAAAAGAGAACAAACAAACAAAGTAAGAAAGTAGGAAAGAAAGAAAGAACAAATGAAGGAAGGAAGGAAGGAAGGAACGAACAGTAAGAAAGAAAGAAAGAACGAAAGAAAGAACAAATGAAAGAAGGAAGGAAGGAAGGAAAGAAAAAAGAACAAAAGAAAGAAAGAAAGATGTAGGAAGGAAGGAACAAACAAACAAACAAACAAACGAAGTATAGAAAGTAAGAAAAAGAAAGAACTAACAAATAAAGAAAAGTAAAGAAAGAAAGAAAAAAGAACAAATAAACAAAGGAAGGAATGAATAAAGGAAGGAAAGAAAGAACAAACGAACAAAGAAACAAAGAAAGAAAGAAAGAAAGAAAGAACAAATGAAAGAAGGAAAGAAAGAAAAACAAACGAACAAATGAAGTAAGAAAAGAAAGAAAGAAAGAAAGAAGAACAAATGAAGGAAGGAAGGAAGGAAAGGACAAACGAATGAACGAAAGAACAAACGAACAAATGAAAGAAAGGACAAATGAACAAACAAATTAAGAAAAAGAAGGAAAGAGAACAAAAGAAAGATTTTTTTAGACTGTTTTATTTTAAATTCATGCCTAGTTTGTTATTTTTAGTCAGCCAATAACAGTTTACCATTCTCTATAACAGTGATTATTAACACTTCCTGCATTACTTCCTTATTTACAGCCTGTTGTTCTTCTGTCTGAACTCTGAGCCTGATGCTGCTGTCAGAGCCGCCCGTGAGCCGCCTTCATCAGGAGCCTCCAGAGGGACCAGCTGACGCACAAAACATCTCAACACATCATCACTGCAGCTCCGCCCACATCATCACTGAAGCTCCGCCCACATAGCAGGACGGCTCGTCTAAAAAAAACACCAATGAACATGGAAACAGATCTTTCCTGAAACCATACAGATCAATCACACCGTAAAGATCTGAAGCCACTGAGAATCACTGGAGATCTGACTGCAGTGACACGTTCACAGACACTCTCACTGATTTACACACATCTGAGCTTTTCACAGCAGCGTCTGTCGTGTCAAATCACTCTTCAGCTTCATGGCCTATGTCACGCATATCTACACTGACACAAAATGCTCAATTGATGAGAATTTTTCCATGAGTAATATGATATCTTGAAAGCAGAGAGGTCAAAGGTCATTATACCTGTGATAGAGAATGACGATTTAATTAAATTATGCTGAGATGCTGAAGTAAATAATAATAAACATTATTTTATAAATTTATTTATATATATTTTTTGTATATATTTATTTATTAATTGTATTATTTAATAATTTATGTAGTTATTTTGTGTATATATATATATAAAACATTTATTTTATATATATATATATATATATATATCACAAACTTTTTGTTTCAAATAGAGATCACAATTGTCTCATGATTCTGAACAGACATTTAATTTACTAGAAGTTCTGACAAAATATTAATTGCTGCAGTCTATTTAATTTAATTAATTTGAAATAATTATTTTTTTTAAAAATCGGTTTGAATGAATGATTCAATGACTCACTTATAAAGACTTCACTTGTTTCATTTGGGTTTTTGAACGAATCTCTTGAATGAATGATTCAATGACTCACTCACAAAGACTTCACTTGTGTTTTTGAACGAATCTCTTGAATGAATGATTCAATGACTCACTCACAAAGACTTCACTTGTTTCACTTGTGTTTTTGAACAAATCTCTTGAATGAATGATTCAATGACTCACTCACAAAGACTTCACTTGTTTCACTTGTGTTTTTAAACGAATCTCTTGAATGAATGATTCAATGACTCACTCGAAAGCTGCATCTCATTTCGAAGGCTGTGTTCTCCGGAGGTCGCATTTCAAGGCTGCATACGTCAACAAGGTGGTCTCATTTAAGAAAAGTAACCGTTAGATTGCAAAATAAGAAAGAAACGACAGTATTTTACACCTCACAAGGAATAACAGTCAATTTAATTACGGTTAATTTTCTTAAATAAGACATCCTTGATGACGTATACAGCCTTCAAATGCGACCTCTGGAGGACACACCTCCGAAATGAGACGCAACGATAAAGACTTCACTTGTTTCATTACTGGATGAATCAGTATTTTTGAACAAATCTTTTGAATGAATGATTCAATGACAAATACATTTGTTTAACAGTCACTTGTTGCCACCTACTGGTGTAACAATGTAATGATACAACCTTTATTTAAAGCATCAAGGTCATTTCAAAAAATTATTTACTCTATTTTGATCACTTCCGTAGACATCAGTGTTTATATCTGAACTATAAACTTTCATCCCAGTACTTCTGTGATAATTTTAATTATTATAAGACAGAAATAATGATACTGTGTGGTTGGAAAAGACCAGTTTCATACCTAAACATGACAACTGCTCTCTTGGGGTCAAATGACCGGTTTGATTTTTGTCAAAAATCATATATATTAATATATCATATATTAAAAATATTACTAAAAGGTTCTCTAAGATCAGTAGGCAAGTAATACTATAAATCTTTTTTAATAAACATAATTTAACTTAGAAAATGCTCACGCCCTAAAAACACCCATGTGGCTGCAGCACACTGATAGCATCATGTTTCCTCTGCAAACCAATGACAGAAACAACTACTGCCGCAGCATTAACAGGAAATGACATGCAATGTCATCCAAAGAGAACTACAGGCCACACACGATTGTGTAAGACACTATTCTGAGACACAGCAGCAGAAGTCGAAAATCAATGAGGCGGGATTGTTAGCATAACATAATCCATTCAACTGACCCGCTTTCTGCCTGGCATGCTTGTTTCGTTTACGGCCGCCGTCATTCTTACTAACTTACATCTGAATCAACAGATCCACTGAATGAAAAACATCAAGAAGAATGTAAATGTTCAATGCCTTCAGAAGTGTTTCAGCACAAATTCCTTTATTTACTTAATCCAAACCTGTAGGATTCCTTTATTCTGTGAGGCACAAAAGGAAACGTTGATCTCTGAGGAAACTGTAATCCCTCAGAAGAAAGAAAAGTGCGAAAGTAAAGATTCTGGTTGTATTTTCAGTGAGCTAACCTTTTAAGGCCAGACACTTTAATCACAATACATTGAGACAATTGCTTTTTGTATCACTTCATAAATCAGAAAATTTGGAAACCTGTTTCTGCCATGAAATAGAAATAAAAAAGGTAATTGCGACTTCATATCTCACAATTCTGACTTTATATCTCGTAATTCTGACTTCATATCTCACAATTCTGACTTTATATCTCACAATTCTGACTTTTTTTTTTCTCAGAATTTATATAAACTCACAATTGCAAGTTATAAAGTCAGAATTGCAAGAAGTCTTGGTGAGATAAGTCACAATTACCTTTTTATTTTTATTTCATGGCGGAAACATTTCAATTGCAATTCTATCTCGCAATTCTGACTTTATAACTCACAATTCTGACTTTATAACTCACAATTCTGATTTTATATCTCAATTCTGACTTTATATCTCGCAATTCTGACTATATCACGCAATTCTGACTTTATAACTCGCAATTCTGACTTTATAACTCGCAATTCTGACTTTATATCTCAATTCTGACTTTATATCTCGCAATTCTGACTTTATATCTCGCA
Organism: Hypophthalmichthys molitrix; assembly: GCA_037950675.1. Lineage (NCBI taxonomy): Eukaryota > Metazoa > Chordata > Actinopteri > Cypriniformes > Xenocyprididae > Hypophthalmichthys > Hypophthalmichthys molitrix. The sequence continues at coordinate 26,690,644 of CM075502.1, read as the reverse complement.
ATTCTGACTTTATATCACGCAATTCTGACTTTATAACTCGCAATTCTGACTTTATAACTCGCAATTCTGACTTTATATCTCAATTCTGACTTTATATCTCGCAATTCTGACTTTATAACTCGCAATTCTGACTTTATATCTCAATTCTGACTTTATATCTCAATTCTGACTTTATATCTCGCAATTCTGACTATATCACGCAATTCTGACTTATATCGCAATTCTGACTATATCACGCAATTCTGACTTTATAACTCGCAATTCTGACTTTATAACTCGCAATTCTGACTTTATATCTCAATTCTGACTTTATATCTCGCAATTCTGACTTTATAACTCGCAATTCTGACTTTATATCGCAATTCTGACTTTATAACTCGCAATTCTGACTTTATATCGCAATTCTGACTTTATATCTCGCAATTCTGACTTTATAACTCACAATTCTGACTTTATAACTCACAATTCTGACTTTATATCTCAATTCTGACTTTATAACTCACAATTCTGACTTTATAACACAACTTTGACTTTATATCTTGTAATTCTGACTTTATATCTCGCAATTCTGACTTTATATCACTCAATTCTGACTTTATATCTCGCAATTCTGACTTTATATCTTGCAAATCTGAGAAAAAAAAGTCAGAATTGTGAGATAAAGAGTCGCAATTACCTTTTTAATTTTTTTATTTAGTGGCGGAAACAAGCTTCCATAGAAAATGCTGTCAACAAACATACAAAAAAAAATTTTTGAATTAAAATGTTGTATAAATCAGGCGAATGATATATGATCAAACCTTCAGAATATAGATATAAATAAAACTAGAAAGTTTGGTGTGTGTAACGCTGTGGAGAGTGGAGATTTCTGTCTCAAACTCGCCTCATTTAGAGATGTACAGACACAAAGAGATCGAGTGCAATAAAATAAACACTTGTGGATGTTTTCTTTCCACTAGTCTTGTTTCCAGTAACCAAAACTGACCGGTGCATGAAAAAAAAACAATGATTTTGCGTGTAATGTCCTGCATTAAACTCAATGTTACAGCAAAGTATCTCACACATCAAAACCCAGACCCAGAATCCATCAGCAGGACAAAACAATCCAGAACAGATCTGCCTCATATCAACATGACACACATTCAAATCAATGGCTCATTTGCCAGTTGGGCAGGTCAGGTGACCCCATTTAGCCCTACAGACGTCCTTCATCTCCCATCAGCCCCGCTGAGATCCCAGACGGCTCGTACAGACTCCAGAGACGCTGCCGCCCACCCGAGACACAAAGACACGCCGACAGTTTGCATACACATTAAAAAAGGGCAGATAATGGATGTGAATTGATTCCAGAATGATCTCCTGTGTCGTTCTCTCCCACAAGCTCACGCTGATAACACTGCTGCCGCCCACCCGAGAGTGTTTGATTTCATTGTCGTGTCCGCGTATCTCTGGCAGTAAAAGGTGACGGCGCTGTCGGCACAGACAGGCCAGAAATTCCCAGAGAGTTTAGAGATAATCAATCAGTCAATCAATCGATCAATAAACCCCACGGGAAACAATATCTGCTCCAGAACGCACACACGGGTGTTATCAGGACAGTGTGTGGGGTTCAGCTCAGGTCTGCTGAAAGTACATGTACAATTATCGCTCAGATAAGACAATGATGAGTGACATTTAAAGCAGCCAATAAAAGCCACTTAGTATTCAAATCATCACAGGAACGTTTCCTTCGGAGCCGAGCCATTCGCTCTGGGCAAAATACTGAAGCCATTATTATCTGTCTGTCTTCTCTTTCTGTGAGAATCTGGACTGTGAAAACACTCACACACAACAACGAAACCGCTGAATGAGCTGCTATATGAATAATAACTGCATACGTATGGATATACTGTTGCTGAAGATCATATTAAAGTCTACATGAAACAAGCTTCACAACATATCTGAAATAATGCATTAATGCAGCAAAAATATAATTCAATTTTCTGATTAGACAATGTGACCGTGTTATTGTTCACAGAAGTTAAAGTAAAAAGTAGACCCAGCTAACAAAAATAAGTTTTACTAATGTTCCCATTAAAGTTATGAACATTATTATGAAAATGTAATTTCTAAATGTTCTCTGAAGGTTCAAAATGCCCTGTTTTTTAAATATTTTTTTGTTCCATTTTATCATTCTTCAAACATTATTGGAATGTTACTTTTGAATGTTCTCTGAAACAAGCAACATTTAAAAAACATTAGACAAACATCCGTTTTGTGTTAACATTATTAAAGACCAGATAACTCTGAATGAACGTTCTATTAATGTTACTGTAAGAACGTTTGTTCATAACTTTTACTACTATGATTTTCACACACACAGTTAAATCACGAACTTGTACCACTAATAAGGTAAAAGGAGTCGATTATAAATTAGATGTGGAGGAAACACTGTTATATTTTATGTAAAATGACTAATCTGACTAATCTCTGATTCAACAGTGACCGTGTTGTTGTTCACAGATGTGGTATTTTTTTTAATAAAAGTATAAAGTAGGCCGAGCTAACATAAATAAGTTCTAAGAACATTTTACTAACGTTCCCATTAGTTAGGAGTTGAATGTTATAACATTATGAAAATGTCATTTCTGAATGTTCTCCAAACATTCAAAACGTCCTGTTTTTTAAACAATTTAAAAATATGTAAATGTTATTGAACATTCCATTTTATCATTCTTCAAACATTATTGGAATGTTACTTTTGAATGTTCTCTGAACGTTCTGAAACAAGCAACATTTAAAAAGCATTAGACATTTTGAGAACATTATTAAAGACTGAACAACTCTGAATTAATGTTCTGAATTAATGAACGTTTGTTCATAACTTTGAGAGAACCTTGACAGAACGTTCCCTGTTAGCTGAAGAAATATTCTTCCTTTTATTTATTTAATTAAAAAAAAAAAAACATGCTTTTGATTATTTTTACTACTATGATTTTCACACACACAGTTAAATCAGGAATATGCACCACTAATAAGGAAAAATGAGTCAATTATAAATTAGATGTGGAGCAAACACTGTTATATTTTATGTAAAATGACTCATTGAAGTCCTGACGATGCATTTTAAATTTTTCATATACATTTTAAAATGTTTTAGTAAAAAGTTTCCTGTCATGCAGCTGCATATAAATGATTAAATATCATTCTTCCTTGCGTTCATTCAATTAAAAAAACATGCTTTTATTATATGATTTTCAAACATGTGAACATGTACAAATAATGCTCAGTTACACTTGTTTTAGATATAGCATATAAATTGATTCATTAAAATTCTGACAAAACTCTGATGTGATATTTAGCAAAAATTAGATTACTGTTTAATGGTGCATACACATGAAAATTATAATAATTAGACCAGGAAAATGGCCCCATTATGATTTAATGCGCAAACACTTGTACCCAGATGCTCAAAATATTAAAAACACTCATTGCTCGCACAGAATAAACGCTCCGTCTGTCCTCTGGATGAGCTTTATTTTTAATTTGGTGTTCGTTTAAAATGAGACCGTTTCATAAATGACTCACTCATGATTCTGCTCCTTTTATGGTAACTAGAGTCTAGTTTTTAAAAATATCACACCAATTCTGAATAAAGATCACCCATGTGAAATAACTTAACAGATCTGAATTTATAAACCATGAAACTAACAGCCATATCAATGTGTCAAACATTTCCTCTGTGAACACGTATGATTTGGACAATCTGTTCTAACACTATTTACTTTACACATTGTTTACAATGAGATTATTTCCAATAATCAGAGTAAGGAAGGACACGCGCAAACCTCTTGCAATTTGCTTATATTAGCTTATAATTGTGGTTATTTTTTACCACCAATATTCACATATGCACAGCAAACATACAGTAAGTGTTACTGGACGCTGTTTTAGTCTACTTGCGTCAAATACAAAACACATTTACATGTTTTTGACCATCAATATACTGCAACATTGTCAACATAAACTCAGTTTCTTAAATGATACCATCTTTACCGCTGTGTTTATGAATCTGTGCATGATCCGTGAGTGGAATAGATGCAATTAAAGTCTTTACATGCCTGATTAAAATTGGCACATATGTTACTAAAAATATGGATGCTTGGATTATGAGATTAATCTCGTCAATTTGATCAAAGTTTACACGAGGTAAGGTTTAATCGCAATATTGCCTAAAATGCATTATGAGTCTGAATCAAATGAAGAGCTGCAGTGTGTCCGACGCACTAATGCATCATGTGATCAGCTCTAATTGAGTCAATCAGACACTCTTCAGATGGATGATGTTTACTCACTCGTGTGTGTTGTGTGAGTCTTTACTAACAGAGTTTTAAATAGTAAATGTTGCTCTGAAACATCCAGGGTCTTTCCATCACGATATATGATATATAGAAAATCACAACCGCTTGATTGTTTGTATCGTCCCACAACGTAACTATATTATCTTCCAGTTCTAATCTGATAAATGCAACTTTACGGCATGAAGATGTAATAAACATGAATGTCATGATTTCTGTAAAGCTGCTTTGATGTGTTGTGAAATAAAATAAAACTGACTTTGTTTAAGTGCTTCAAAAATGAAAGTTGGTTGTTTGACCACTTTTAGTTTTTCTTTGATTGCACTGGCATTGCAAAACCAACAGTTGTGTATTTTGCTTGGTTTAACCACAGTGGCTGCGTTTGTGTCATGTTGCACAAGAAATCTTGGGTTATACGGATGTTTGCAGAAAGCTCAGCATCTCGGTATAGGATGATCCTTAAACTCCTTGAAGAAGTTACATGAAGATACAGAAACATGTTGCACATTTTTGTTCTTTAGACATAGAGTCTTATTGCATTGGTTTTAGGGTGAGTTTATAACGGAAAGAGTCATAATGTGTTTTTAGGAGGTTTTTATGTAAGTTTAGTATGCATCAAGACACTTACGCTCGAAAAAATGCTGGGTTAAAAACAACCCAAGTTGGGTTGAAAATGGACAAACCCAGCGGTTGGGTTAAATGTTTGATCAACCTGCTGGGTAGTTTTATTTAACTCAACTATTGTTTAAAAATGACTGTATTTCTTGCTTAAAATGAACCTAAAGTATGTTAGAAATTAACATTTATTAATATGTTTAATAAGTGAACATTTATTTTAAAGTTTAATGAATAATAATTAAACAATAAACATTTATTAAATTGCTTATTAATAAATGTTCAGCTTTTGATTATTGTTGCTTCTAGTAATTATGTGTCTGATTTTGGGTTCATTTTAAGCCAGACATATCATTTTTAATCAATAGTTGAGTTAAATAAAACTACCCAGAACGTTGGGCAAACATTTAACCCAATCGCTGGATTTGTCCATTTTCAACCCAACATTTTTTAGTGTACATAAGTGGGCCATGCACAAATCATATGCATATTGAAACGCTGCCTAGGTAGGGAACTCACTACTAGGTCGACACACAGCAGATTAAACAGTTGGTTTGGGTAAAATAAACGAACAAACGAAGTACAGCATTACTAACAGATGGTAAAATCATTCACTCTAATACATGCTGGGTTAAAAACAACCCAAGTTGGGTTGAAAATGGACAAACCTAGCTATTGGGTTGTGTTTTAACCCTTCAAATGGGTTGTTTTAACCCAGTGGTTGGGTTAAATGTTTGCCCAAGGTGCTGTGCAGTTTTATTTAACTCAATTGTTGTTTAAAAATGACTGTATTTCTTGCTTAAAATGAACCCAAAATATGTCGGAAATTAACATTTATTAATAAGTTTAATGAATAATAATGAAACAATAAACATTTATTATATTGCTTATTAATAAATGTTCACCTTTTGATTATTATTGTTGCCTCTAGTAATTATGTGTCTGATTTTTAATTTCCAACATATTTTGGGTTCATTTTAAGTCAGTCATATAGTCACTTTTAAACAATAGTTGAGTTAAATAAAACTGCCCAGCATGTTGGTCAAACATTTAACCCAACCGCTGGATTTGTGCATTTTTAACCCAACTTGGGATGTTTTTAACCCAGCTTTTTTAGAGTGTACATAAGTGGGCCGTGCACAAATCATATGCATATTGAAACGCTGCCTAGGTAGGGAACTCACTACTAGGTCGACACAGCAGATTAAACAGTTGGTTTGGGTAAAATAAATGAACAAACGAAGTACAGCATTACTAACAGATGGTAAAACCATACACTCTAAAACATGCTCAGATAAAAACAACCCAAGTTGGGTTGAAAATGGACAAACTCAGCGGTTGGGTTAACTGTTTGACCAATGTGCTGGGTAGTTTTATTTAACTCAACAATTGTTTAAAAATGACTGTATTTCTTGCTTAAAATGAACCCAAAATATGTTGGAAATTAGCATTTATTAATAAGTTTAATTAATAATAATTAAACAATAAACATTTATTAAATTGCTTATTAATAACTGTTCACCTTTTGATTATTATTGTTTCCTCTAGTAATTATGTGTCTGATTTTTAATTTCCAACATATTTTGGGTTCATTTTAAACCAGTCATATAGTCACTTTTAAACAATAGTTGGGTTAAATAAAAATGACCAGCACATCGGGCAAACATTTAACCCTGGATTTGTCCATTTTCAACCCAACATTTCTTTGTGTACATAAGTGGGCCGTGGACAAATCATATGCATATTGAAACGCTGCCTAGGTAGGGAACTCACTACTAGGTCGACACACAGCAGATTAAACAGTTGGTTTGGGTAAAATAAACGAACAAACGAAGTACAGCATTACTAACAGATGGTAAAATCATACACTCTAATACATGCTGGGTTAAAAACAACCCAAGTTGGGTTGAAAATGGACAAACCCAGGGTTAACTGTTTGACCAACATGCTGGGCAGTTTAAATTACCCAACTATTGATTAAAAATTACAGTATTTCTTGCTTAAAATGAACCCAAAGTATATTAGAAATTAACATTTACTAATATGTTTAATAAATGTTGAAGTTTAATGAATGATAATGAAACAATAAACATTTATTAAGTTTCTTATTAATAAATGTTCAGCTTTTAATTGTTATTGTTGCTTCTAGTAATTATGTGTCCGATTTTGGGTTCATTTTAAGCCAGACATATAGTAATTTTTAATCAATAGTTGGGTAATTTAAACTGCCCAGCATGTTAGTCAAACAGTTAACCCTGGGTTTGTCCATTTTCAACCCAACTTGGGTTGTTTTTAAATTAGAGTGTACATAAGTGGGCCGTGGACAAATCATATGCATATTGAAACGTTGCCTAGGTAGGGAACTCACTACCAGGTCGACACACAGCCGATTAAACAGTTGGTTTGGGTAAAATAAACGAACAAACGAAGTACAGCATTACTAACAGATGGTAAAATCATTCACTCTAAAACATGCTTGGATAAAAACAACCCAAGTTGGGTTGAAAATGGACAAACCCAGGGTTTGACGTGCTGGGCAGTTTTAATTACCCAACAGTTTTATTTAACTCAACTGTTGTTTAAAAATGACTATATTACTTGCTTAAAATGAACCCAAAGTATGTTAGAAATTAACATTTACTAATATGTTTAATAAATGTTTAAGTTTAATGAATGATAATGAAACAATAAAAGTTGCTTATTAATAAATGTTCAGCTTTTGATTATTGTTGCTTCTAGTAATTATGTGTCCGATTTTGGGTTCATTTTAAGCAAGCCATATAGTAATTTTTAATCAATAGTTGAGTTAAATAAAAATGACCAGCACGTCAGGCAAACATTTAACCCTGGGATTGTCCATTTTCAACCCAACTTGGGTTGTTTTTAAATTAGAGTGTACATAAGTGGGCCGTGGACAAATCATATGCATATTGAAACGCTGCCTAGGTAGGGAACTCCCTACTAGGTCGACACGCAGCCGATTAAACAGTTGGTTTGGGTAAAATAAATGAACAAACGAAGTACCGCATTACTAACAGATGGTAAAATCATAGTACACTCTTAAAAATAAAGGTTACAGAAGACGGTTACCATTTCTGGTTCCCCAAAGAACCTTTCAGTGATCAATTCTTAAAATCAGCTCTTCTTAGAACATTGTAACAATCTAAAGAACCTACGAAGAATGGAATGGAG